>WEZZ01032239.1:0-25524 GCA_013400585.1 Chloropsis cyanopogon | reverse complement strand
TATATATATATATATTTATATACTGAATTGAAGCATTATCAGAATGGTCTCACAACTTTTGTCCAGACAATTTTTCTCAGGGATAGACAGCATCAATTTTTCATTTGGAAAAAACAGTTCATTCTCTTTTCTCTTTTCTTTAGAAATAGATGAATTTGAGCCCTGCACAATATATTTGCCAGACATTCTGGCCTTTATTCAACAAGATAGATCAAACCTGAAGATATAAAATAGCAGATTTCAAATACTAAAAAGTATTTATATTTTAAAAGGTTTAATTACGAGTTTGAGGTGGAGATTGGCAATCAAAGTCAGGAATTGGAATGCAGGAGTTACAATTTAAATGAATTCTGCCCCTATTTTTATAGTTTTTCAGAATGCTGGAATTTTTCCATTGTTAGATTGGGGCACAGTGCTGGATTCTTCAGCCTGGAGAATTTGCAGCAGTGAACTGCTTGCCCGGGGAAAATTCCCTGTGCCCCCCAGGGAAATCAGTGCCTGGGGGGAGTCCTGACATAACCACCGTGCCTTTGTGGGACATGATGCAACCTTTAAAATATTTCTGTAGCTGTAGTCAGGGTTTGTCTGCCTTTGCCCAGGGGAAAGGGAATTGAAGGTTCTTTTCAAAAGAATGGAAATTGAAGGTTTTTTTCTGTTCCACTGGGTCAGGCCTGGTGAGTTTAACATCTCCATGTTCTGGGGGTGAGCAGCAGCTACAAGGGAGATACGGGGCCATTAACGATGAACATGAGCTCCAAACATCCCTCCCAGAGACACCTGGGCTGGATAAAGACTGATGTGAGAACTGCAGAATGAGGACAAACTAGCATGGGAGACACAGGGATCAATAACCAGTGGGAAATCAAATCCTAAAGATTGTGTCATTTGGGACCAATGAGCGAGAATTCCTTTTGGTTTTGTGTGTCTAAAGCTGTGGAAAGTCTAGTGCAAAGAGGTGGCAGTGGAATGTTTTCCAGGCCAGGATAAAGCAATGCCTGGTTCTCTATCCCTACAAAGTGCCAGAGGGATTTTCTTTTCCTCCTGGATTTCAGTGACACCTTCATCACCTGAACGCCAGCCTGGTGTGGCTTTGCTGAGGAATATTCTGGTCAGGACATGCTGAGGGATGGAGGCACCCAAAGGTCTCAGAGACCTTGGCAGCTTCTTGTCTCATCCTGCCCCAGAGCTGATTTTTGTCTTGCAGAGTGGGACTGTCCTGGATGGCTCCAGGCTGAAAATCCCACAGCCAAACAAGAGTGAAAATCCCTAAACAATCCCTAATCAGCCAAACCAGTGTGCAGACACTCATTACTACTTCACACCTCCCACCTCTTCCTGGCTGTTCCTGAGAACAGGAGCTTCAGAAGAGGGAATGAGCAGAAAGGGCTGCCTGGAATGGATGTAAATAGCTTGGTTAATGATTCTGCTAACCCAAAGTGGCAGTGGATTGTAATGGAAATGCTACACTGCTTGGAAAACAAGATATTAATTTAGAGCATAAGGATGAGAAGCAATAATGTTTGGGGATTGAGTAAAGGGCATTCAGCTTCTCAAGGCTCATTTCCTTTTTCTGTGGTACTCCATTAAGCACAAGATGCTATCATGACTTTTAATGACCCCGATGTTTTTGCCTCACAGCTTTGTGTGGCAGACAGTTCCAGTGTGATGGTTCACATGATGGAAAGCTCCTGTGTGCCTGCCCGGGTTCCATGCCTTCATTTCACTGGGGAAACTCCTCGGGAATCACCACTATGAAGGAAAAATTTTCTTCATAGCAACAAGTGGCTGAAATCAAGATTTACTCTGCTGCTCAGCATTTAATGGCATTGTATAATATTGGTTTTTTCTAATTGAGTAACACTCTACATCAATTTGCAGAGTATCTCCATCCATTTTAAGGGCTTATTAGTGCTGGAGTCCTTCGCTTTTTGGACGAGGTGTTTCAGCCTGACAGTGATTAAATCTCCCACCAGGAGTGTGGTTTTCCCAAGAGATGAGAATGCTAATGGGCTGGGGATATGAGTAGGAATATGTTAATAAAGGAGCTTCTCCTCTCTGCATTGTGCACTCCTCCTCTGCTTTCTGAACTCTAGCACAGCGTATTTGTGTATACTGGGAGCCCACGGCCTTACTTTATGCAGATATTGGAAAAGACATCCATAGAAATCCTGGTTTTGCACCATTATGATGGAAAAATAAATTGTTCCTATTTCCATATTTATGGTACAGCGCTGTCCAGAAGTGCCAATCAAATGTTATAAAAATCCCGTGAATGGAAATATTTCTGTGTCCTTGCAAAAGTCTGCTGCTGTTGCTAATGAGTTGTCTGGAAAGAAATCCACCAACTGGGCATAATCACTCAAATATGTCACCTTACAAACATTTAGGGATGGCCAGTTACCTCAAACTTCAAACCTGACCTTAAATCCTCTCCCTGCAGCTGCTGCCAGCAGGTTTTAGGCTCCCCCTTAGATAAGCAGGGCTTTGATTGACAATCCCTTGTACAAACCTTTAGCACATCTTTGCTTTCTTTAGATTTGCAATAATTTAGAAATTTAATTTAATGGGATCTTAGGCAAGGAAGACTGTAGTAATTAATTCCATTTTTTCAGGAAACACAGTATTAAATTTCATCCTTTACTGGAGGATTCTGCTCATACTTATAAATGTAGTGACCTTTACTAAACATCTGCTGCTGAACGTTTATCCTTTCCTTGAGAGAGAGAGGGAGAAAGAGAGAGGTTTGGGAGGAAAACTCCAATTTTCAATCTGAAAATACTAAGTGTGGGATCACTCTGGCCCCTCCAAATGTCCAGAAGCTGTTTCCTTGTTACCAAGGATGGAAAGATGTAGAAACACCAAGAAGTTGCTAAGGAATTTAAATTCTGTTCTCTGGACTTAGATATGGAAAACAAGAAATGCAGACATTGGACATTTTGAATTACATGCTGTAAATATATAAAGGCTCTTCTATATAACTGCAGAATGCATAAATAAAAAAGGTCCATGTTCCCCAGAATCACAGAACCATCAAGGACCATCTATTCCAGCCATCAGGTCAGGACATGCTGAGGGATGCCAAGTGCCACATAAATATTCCAAATATTCCCAAGTGCCACATAAAGAATAATTATTTCTACAACCCTTTCACAACATAAAGGATAATTCCTTACTTAAAGAATAAAAGAAAACAAACCCCACAAAATGCTGCTCCTATCCCTGCACAAGAAATTGTGATTTTTGTAAAATAAGCTGAGTCTGATGTTACATGGAGCATGGGGCTGTCACACAACAGATTGCTCCAGGACTAAACAGAGATCAGGAAATGGCAACCCCAATTTATTATCCTCTGTAGGCCTTATGCAAACCATTTGGGTGCTGACCTGGGGGTGAGGGTACTTATATCTCATGAAAAGCAAAGGATTATCAAGCATACTGAAAAACACTGATAGTGGAAATTGCTTTTTTATTAATCCATGCTTAAATTCCCTGTCTGTAATTCTTGTGACCTAAATAGTTGTTCAGTGGGAAACCTCGGAGCTCCAGCAGCTCTGGGCGTGAGGTCCTGGGCTCCTCACTTTTTTTGGGAAAGGCTACACCACCTGCTACTCCTGTGGCATTAAAAATGTTTATCAAGTGTAGCATAAATTGTCTGCTATTAAGTTGCTGGTGTTTTTAAACTGCTTTAATCACCAGTGTCTGCAGGCAGCAGGGCTGTCTGTGCTCAGCTCTGCTCTCGGCAGCTGTGGGGGCTTCAGAACGAGTCCTCTGGGCAGAGTGGAGCAACTCCTGGCCAGAAACTCCACTCAACTATTGCATGATAACACGGAAAAAATAAAAGCAAAAGGAAATTTCTCTCTTCCAAAAGACTTGAAAAAGAAAACACCACGTGGCCCAAAGCCAGGGAAGGCACTGGAAGCCTTTTGGCTGCCTGCAGTGAATTTGGGATAAAAGCATGGGAACAGGTGAATGTTGCTGTGCTTGGCTGGTGTGTAACACTCACTTTATCAGCATGAGGATTACTGAAAAAAGGATGGTCACCTGCTGCTTAGCAGTGAATTGCTGTTTAATGCTTTCCTGGGGCTTGGATCGCTCATGTCCACATCTCTCAGGTCATAAATTCTGTTCTGGAATTTATCCTAAAGAATGGGATTAGCTGCTGGGACAGGTCAGGTTTTTTGTTTTTCCCCCCCCAGATCTTTTGAGCATACAAAACTGGGAATTTGTGATGGGGAAGTGGTTCCCAAATGTGTGCAGGGGGGGTTCTCTGCACGGCTGGGGGAGAACGCTGTGCTGGGAGAATCAAGAGCAAGTGGGGATTTCCAAAAGCACCGTTGTGCCTCAAAGGATCCTAAAAGCAGCAGTGGTGTGTCCTGCTGGGGTGGGAGCTGCTCTGAATCACAGCCCAGCAGCAGCAGAGGGAGACTCGGGGACTCAAACCCCTCCTTTGCTGTGCTACCTTGGAAATCCTGATCTTGTAAGGAGCGCCTCTAATCCCACCTGTGGCTTCTGCTGCTCCCTGTGCTCCTCAGCGCCTCCTTAAACTGCTCCAGAGCATTTCTGTGCACGCTGCTAAACAGCCCCATCCATCATTCCCGAGCACAGATAGATCTGGGGAAGTGCTTCAGGATCCTTTGGGATGAAAGGCGCTATTTAAATCTGAGACTTTATTATTGTCTGTCCCGCTCTACAAATAAATCATCTCGCTAAGTGACTCTGGAAGAAATTACTCTTGCATAAATGAATTCATCCTGTTCTCCCACGGAGAGATGGAAAAAAACTTTATAATAACTATCAAATTGTTTTACAACCAAAATATTGCAGGGTTTGAGTAGTTTCCTACTTGTGACTTTGATAATGAGTTTTTGAAAAGTAACAGAAAATGTTTCCAGAAACTGGAAAATAAGATTAGCATATCTGTTATGTAGGATCCTTTGTTAAGTCAAGCTATTTCTTGTTTGGGTGATAATAGCTGTGCCTTTGTTAATTATTATTTCATATTGTCATTATTAGCCTATTAATAATTTATAGTAAAAGCTGCTTCTTTGTGCTATGTAAATGTTTTCATTCTTATGCATCAATTCCTTATTCCATTATTAATGTGATTCATAAATACATTACATTTAGATCCTCTTACAGGAGAAGAAATATTTGCTACTGTATTTTCCCTTTTGTTTGGATGTGAGGTAGGAAAAAAGTGTGAAGGGAAGATGTCCAGAGAGTTTTTAGGGGACGTACTCACACCTCTGACATAAAGCAGGGGGATGACTGTGACTGAACAGCTCTCATACTCCCTTCAGTAAATTGTGATTTATATTTCATGGTTTGTCAGTCTGATAGATGTGCCCTTTGAGTCTGTACTGGCTCACAGGGTGCAGCTGCACCCTAAAGCCAGCAGGGCTGGAACGTGCCTTTGCTCAATTCAGGAAGCTTGTCCCAGTACCTCCCCCATATCCTGGACGATTGTACCTGGGGATTTTACAGGACACCTACCTGAGTGTGATTTCATTGCACAGTCTGAAAAAGAACCCACAACAAAAACCAAAACCCTGCTCTCCTCTCCCACCTCCTTCCCCTTCGTGCTGTCGTGTGCACGTTCCAGAAGTTTCTGCTGTGCCCCATGGAATGGAGCTGGATTTGAGGTGCCCCTCAGGGGAAGGAGCAGAGTTCTGTACCCAATGCCACCTCCCTCCTGTGGAAATACTCTTAGGAGGAGACATTTTGGGGAAAGAACGAGGGAAAATAGTTCAGAGGTCCCTTTGGTTTGTTTTTGGGGTTGGTTTTTTCCCTCAGTGTTCCAAGCTAGAAGAGGGAACACCGTGGTAGCCGAGTCCCCCCTAGGGAATGCCCACACAGTGACAGCTTTGAACAAAGCCCTGCCATGGTGTGCCATGGTGTGGGTCCAGCTGAGAGGGTTAAACATGGGCTGTGTTTGAGTGTGTTTGCCTTTCAGCTGGATTATTGTGGGTTTTGGCACGGCTCTCAAACACATGGCTGGTGGAGAAGGAAATCTAGCAATCAGCTTAGTTTGAAACACTCGGTATAAAGTGCCTTTGGATTTTGAAAGGGCTCTGAAGCTGGTGTTAAGGCCTTGACCTGTGTTGGCTTCCATGGCTGGAACTGGAATTTCTAGGGAATGATGTTATCATAGCAGTAGCTGAAACACCAACCTGTGAGGGAAAAGTCAACTGGAGCATTATTGTGTTAAGGTTTATTACTGCCAGGACAAGGCTATTTGTCTTTTAGAGCAAAACAAGAGCAGACACTGATTTTCCTTTCAGTGTCTGTTCACGAGCACTGGCTCAGCACTGGGAGGCAAACACAGTGTCATGGCCATCCCCTGAGAGAACAATGAGAACTCCCAGTTTAATGGGAATTAAACCAGTTTAATGTTTTAATACTTACTGGCAAAAGCTGTCCACGTTTAATTGATCCCTTTCACATCCACTGCTGTAGCACAACTAACTCATGCCATCCAGTGGCAATGGCACAGCATAAATTGAATGTGCCAGGCAGTGTTGTTCCAGGCTCTGGCTATGGCAAAGCTTAATTAACCTGAAAAAGGCACTAATGAGTGGCAAGTGGTTCATCCCAGCAGATGGCAAAAGCAGGGGATTTTAGAACAAATGAGGGCCTGTAACTCCTCTCCCCCAGTTCCACAAAACAAACCAGCCAGGCTGGACAAGACTGCCTGGTTGGGAGGGGAGTGGGTGTTGATTTTGAAACGCAGTTATTTGTCACCTAAGTTTCTGCTTTACTGCACAGAACTTAGATTTTCTTGAAATGCTGACAAGATGTTTCACTCCAGGTAAAAGCCCAAGGTGTGGGTTGGTTTGAGGGTTTTTTTGCATGACAGAACACTCCCAATATGAAGAAATTGACCCTGATTTTGGTTATTTCTGCCTAAGATATGCTCCTATATGCAAGAAAAAGTAAATCTAGAGACTAGATCTCTGTACCAGAGACTTTTCTTTGCCTCCAAGACTTCACTATAAAATAGCTCAATCTTTTCTGTTTTCTACACGGAAAAACGGCCTCACTCTACATTCCTAATGAATGCAGAGTGCTTTGAGGTCTGAGTAATTCTGTGTTTTGCCGCGGGGTTTTCAGGCACCTCTAACAGGCTCTAATTGCTGCTGCTGCTGTGCTCCTTGCAATTTCCACAGCCCTGGTGCGGACTGTGAAATTCCCCACTGCTGACACCAGCGGTGCACGCAACGTGTGGCAACTGCACAAGCAGCCAGAGCAAGAGCTGGGATGCCAAGCGCTGGGTTTTGGAACCGATGGGAATCCTGCCTTGTTCTTGACCACACGTGCTGAAAAATACAATTTTTAACTGCTCTGTTCTGTTCTTGTTGACTGGAACACAATGTCAGCAAAACAGAGTTTTCTTCCTCCTGTCAATGTCAGCTTTTGCTTACTTTGCCAAATGTAAATTTGGACAAAATGGCCAAATTTCAGTACATCTAAACCTCAAATTTTATGTAAAATTACAATTAATGTTTATTTATAACTCTATACCCAAATTTAAGTATATCTAAACCCCAAATTTTGTATAAAATTACATTTAACCCTTATTTACAACTTTATCCATATCTCTTAGCAGTGCAATAACCAATGAACATTCACTATGGTAAATATTTTGGGAAATACTTCAGATTTTACCAGAAATACCCAAGGATGGGAGCAAATATCCACACTGATGGAGCAGAGTGCCTGAAGTTAACTACAGAGTGAAAATTTTTATTTAGTGCTGTTTTTATGAAGGTTGGAGCATCAGAATTTGGTAAAGCAGTGAGGTAACCCTGCATGGTAATTTCTCAGGGTGTGTGAGAGCTGCTGGGTCAGTGTTTTACACTCAGCCCTATTTCCCACTTGGTGTGTGAACACTGACACCAAATCGAGGAGTAAAACCAGTAAAAATTGCTTTTCCAGCTCTGGCCCCAGAGTCAGCAGAGATTCCTGCCTGAAGTCACCTACCTTTTACTTTCTGGGCAGAAATTTTCTCTCGCCAATAATTCAGCCAAGATGTGCAAGGTTTCATTTAGATAATTTGAACAAGTGATCTGAGAGAGTCTGGTTAATTTTGGCCTGAAACAAACGGAGTGATTCGTGTGAACTGCACTCCCAGCAGAGCAGGAGGGTCATTAGTGAGCACTTAGGGGCCATAACCTCTTCCACTGGCACATCTGGCTCTTGCAGGGAGCATCTGCTCCCCATCTCTGCCTCATGGTATTGAACAGCTGCAGATCTGCTGCATCAGAAGCAGAATTGAACTACAAACCAGAATTTCTGAGGCTGGCTCTGCTTTTAATCCCTGTCCCAGCCTGTTTGTACAGAGCCCTACACAATCCAGGCAGGCAGTTCCCCAGCACAGTCCTATGGCACAAAGGTGAGTTTGGCAGCGACTTTAATCAAGGTTTCTCCTGGTTGCTGTCCGTGCCTTGTGAGGGACAAAATCCACACAGGTTAGAGCCTGCCTGCTTCCAGCACTTGGCCAGAAGTGCTCAGAATCCAGGAAGAATACCCAAATATTATGAGTACCAATGGCACACAGGCCACCGAGTAATTTGCATGGTCTAATAATGAAATTCCATCTCTCTTGGACTACAGCCCTTAAAAAAAAAAGTGCATATTGCTTTTTTCCTGCCTGAAAACAACCACCCAGCACTGAATGCTAAAATAGAATTATTTCCATTATGTTTTTTGTCACTTTTTCTGGAAGATGCAGTGTGCAGGCTTTAAGTAAAAAAAGAAGCCTGAATTATTTGTGTAAGCTAAAAGGTCATGAGTAATTTTTCCTGCCAACTAATATCTATTGCCAAAAGAACATTCTATTCAGACTGAAGAGTATTAAAAAATGTTGACAGCCCAGAAGACCTTTATCTGGGAGGAACAGTGTTAATTATGCCACATTGATTTAAACTCAGAGGGGTCTGATGCAGCATTTAAAATTCATCCTGTTATTAATTTGCCAGGTGTGTTTTGCAGCCATCACATTTAAGAAAATGCAGGTACAGCAAGGCCCAAGGAATCGTTGCCTTAAACAGTTCTCAGGCTCTGTGTGAGTTTGGCTTTTTGGGGTTTGTTTTGGTTCCTTTTTAAAGGTTTCCTCCAGTACAATTGCAGAGCCCTTGGGCACAGCAGTGAGGTGGGCATGGAGCTCTGGATGATAGCTAAAGGTGAATCACATTATTTATGTAAAGCATAAAAGTAATAATTTTATTTTTAAAAATACTTGAGATTATGATACTTGCTTCTGGAGTATATGATCAAGTAGATGTCATAATTACTTCATTAATTTAAAATGCCATTTTAATTAATATGAAGCCCAGAATCTTTTTTGTTCCTGAAGATCTCAGTTTAGGCACTTTGTTAAGCAGGTGATTTGACAGTGATACAAAATCTGGCTAGCTGGGGCACTCCATAGTTTAAAAAAGATCCTGTAATTAGTAGAAAAATAGCTGCATGACTGCTCAGTGACTTCATGCAGGAGCACAGAATTAATTTACACAGGAGTGCCCAATTATTTCATGTGTGAGTGCCTAATTAACTTCTGCATGAGTGCCCACTGCTGCATGTCTGATCAGCCAATTACTTCATGCATGAGCCCCCAATTAATTGATGCATGAGGAGCAAAGCTGTGGGGCTTGGCCAGTTCTCCAGGCATGAGGGCTCCACTGGGATGAGCCTTGCTGGGACACAGCCCTGAGTCTGGGATCTCTTGGGCCCATGGCCCCTCCCGAGGCGTGCGGGGATCATCCCAAGGTGGATTTATTACCAACATCCCATTGTTGTCCCTGTGCCAAGGAGAGCTCAGGTTTTTCAGGCTGCACAAAGCCAGTGCTGGCAAAGCCCTTCCTGCGAAGGCTCCTGCAGGTCTGTGCTGGGCCTGGGGAGAGGTCACGGTGTGCTCCTCCCACGCTCCTGACACGGGGAGAGCTTTGCACCAGTGGTGCCCAAAGATAATCCTTGATGCATTCTGGCCACAATAACCCCCGAGTGCTCTGGGCTGGGCATGGACAGTGCCCAGGCAGAAAGGGACCTGGGGGTGCTGCTCGACAGCCGGCTGAACGTGAGCCAGCAGTGTGCCCTGTGGCCAAAAGGCCAATGGCTCCTGGCCTGGATCAGGAATGGTGTGGCCAGCAGGAGCAGGGAGGTCATTCTGTCATCCTGCCCCTGTACTGGGCACTGCTGAGGTCACACCTCGAGTGCAGTGTGCAGTTCTGGGCCCTCAGTTTGGGAAGGACTTTGAGCATGTCCAGAGGAGGCAACGAGGCTGGAGAGGGGCTGGGAACAAACCCTGTGTGGAACCCCTAAGGGAGCTGGGGGTGTTCAGCCTGGAGAAAAGGAGACTCAGGGGTGACCTTGTCACTCTCTGCAGCTCCCCAAAGGTGGCTGTGCTAGGGTGGGGTCGGGCTCTGCCTGCAGCAGCACTGACAGAACCAGAGGACACAGCCTCAAGCTGCACCAGGGGAAATATAGGTTGGATATTAGGAAAAAGTTTTTTACAGAAAGGGTGTTAAAATTCTGGAATGGCTGCCCAGGGAGGGGGTGGAGTCACCCCTCCCCGGATGTGTTTAACAAAGCCTGGATGTGGCACTGGGTGCCAGGGGTTAGGTGAGGTGTTGGGGCTGGCTTGGACTCAATGATCTTGAAGGTCTCTTCCAACCTGGTCATTCTGTGATGTGAAGAGAATTCCAAAGGTTGCCCTTAGGACAGGCCAGCACTGCCCGGTGTCCCCTCCATCAGCCCAGGAGGCCCCAGGAGCAGAGAGCAGAGCACAGGGTGCAGGTGCTGGCTCATGGCAGGAACTGAGGATGCAGATCCCTGACGTGAGTCAGAAACAGCCACCCCGATGTCCTGCATCATTGCCTGCCCTGCTTCACCATGGGATGCACAGCAACAGAGGTCTGCAATTTGGAACACAGTAATGAATTAATTGCAGGCACCAGGGGCTTTCCCCATTGATTTCAGCAGTGTGGAATTACTTGCTGCTATTTGGATTACCAACCTTCTTTTACACCTCTCTGTCATCCACACAGTAATATTGATAGGAATAATTCCTTTTGCCTGAAATATGCATTTCTCAAGCCAAAGCACACTAATGCTCCCATTGTACAGCTGTTAAATAAGCAGCCTTAAGCCCTACATTTATTTGATTTGCATATATAAAAACCCCAAAATGCACGAAGGTATTCTTCAAGCTTTTGTTACATTAGTTCCATTATATACTGGCTTCTGAAAATAAAGATTTAGGTGACAGATTTTCCTTCTTCTTTTGTCTTAAGCTGGATTTTTTTATAGTTGATTTGACATATAAAGGCAATTTTGTGCTTTTTTTTTTCTCCTCGTGTATTCTATGCTGAGTAAGTAAACATCTATAACTTCTGACAAGGTCACTTAATTATCAGCAGAAAAAGAGCTGCGTTATCTCTGCTGTTTCTGCTTCTCTTGTGGAGCTGAGCACTGCTGGAGCATCTCATGTGTGTTCATTAATTACAATTCAGGAGCCACTCAGATCTGGGTGTCTCCAGGACTGGGTTATCTCTGTGTCAGACTCTGCTGTGTGCCCGTCCCCCAAAGACACTGAGTTCAGCAGAGGAAGAGAAGCAAACAGAAGTGAGAAGCCCCTAAGCAGGAGGAGTAGATGGACATAGATAGGGGTGGAACAGGGAGCAGGGAAAGGAGCCAAGTCCCCCTCTGAGGAACAAGGCAGAGCAGTGCTGGGCGTTCAAAGCTCCAAACTGTGACTTGGAAACTCCAGATCCAAATCTCTTACAAAGCTCTTACATTAACTCTTCCTCTGTCTCAGCTGTACAGCAGGGAAAATAATCTTCCATTTTTCCACACTGTTGTAGCTGAGACATTTGTTAAGTGCACCTTACCCAAGTGAAGGTGGGGGCTCTGGATAGCACCAAAATAAAATATAACTTGTTCTGTTATTAAGATACAGCTGCTGGTATAAAATATTATAGAATGAGAGTATTGCCAGCCATTTACATATCTTAAAATAAATGGCCACATGTGGTCCCTCCCTCCTCCCCATCCATCTCCTGTTCCTCACCAAGCACATTTCAAGCATGAAATCAGCCCAGAGATGGTCTCTCCAAGAGCTTTCTGCTTGGGCATGGTGTGAGTGTCCAAATGATTTGGAAGCAGGTCACAGAAAGCCTTGGGAATCGTTTTGGAGAGTCGCAGGAAGCCTTCTGCTCAGCGTACAGCTGGGCTTCAAAAAAAGGATAAAAGCTGCTCACTAATGTGCAGGAGAGGACAGAAAATGATATGGTGCCACTGCAGGCACAGGCAGAGCACAGGCAAGCCTTGCACATTAGGGGATGCTGATTTCAATGGAATTACACTTGCGTAAAATTACAGTTCTGGTGAGTCAAATTATATATTTCACATCTCATAATTTTATTTTCTTCTCCATCCAAAGGGAAAAAAGTCCTGTTTAAACAAACCCCCTCCCTATGAAATGAGGCTGAAAAGGATTAAGGATATTATCCTAGTGGAGAACCTCATAAAATAAGAGTGTGTAAGAGGTATGCAAAACAACACACAGCAGGTGGAAGGAAACTCCCATTTACCCTTTCTCATCATACAAGGACAAGAGAGAAGGATCACTAACAAATCTGAAAAAGGCTAAAAGGAATCAGGGTTTTTACACAAAGAAAATTTACCCTGTGGGACAGATAAGGATTTAGCGGGATTCAAAAGGGATTAGACATTTGTATGGATAATAGGAACATCCACAGCTATGTTAGATAAGATTACAGAAGGGAAAATGCAGAAGCATTCCTGTTCCAGGGCATGGCCAATTACTGAGAGAGACGGACAAATTTTCCTGTGGAATATTCTTCCCCTGGAAAATGCCTTTTTGTGAAGTGCAAGGGGTGTGCAGTGATGTGGAACCTTCCAATGGACTCAGCTTCAGAACTGCTCCTGTTTTCTTGGCAACTTCCTCAAGACTGGGCAGTTGGGAGGGATGTGCTGTGGGATGGGCTGTTGGAAAATCTGCTTGAGGTGAAAAACCTCATTGCCATCTCTGCATGCCATGGCCAGGGAAATATCCTACACAAGATGAAATGCTAAACATATCTCCTTTTCTTCCCAGCATGGACTTGCAGAATTTTTGCAATTTGAAAATTTTTCTTGGAAGATAAATTCACCTTTTAGAATTAGGGACAATCCTTAACTGTTTGTGTATGCTTTGTTATAGATTACACAGTCATTCATTGCAAATAATTAATGCCTGGCCAACAGCTGACCAAATCTGTTGTTTTGTTGTTGAGCAAGGCTTTTTTTTTTTTTTTTCTTGGCTTTTTTACTATTAGAAAAGAGTCAGGGAAATGGAGGAAGGTAATTACAGAGGATAATTACCTTAAATGTTTTTAGATGTAAGCTTGTAAGAGGCTAGCTGTGCAAAAGGAAAGTAACCATGATAAATATGGCATGGAACAATAGAGAATTCAGGCAGAAAAAGGACCTGGTGCAGTTGCACAAGACATTTTTGGCAACAATTCCATGTAAATCTTGCAAATGAGTCCAGGTACTTAATAGGCAATTAAAGACAGACAATGTAAATTAATTAATAGCAGACTCTTAAAAGTCATTAGCTGCTGTGTAATTAATAGAAAATTATAAAGGAAATAAATGCTCGCTTACAGCCTTATTAAGATCTGAATGTTACATCTTCCTCTGAGTTGATTGGGATGATAAAAATTCAGGGGAAAATATGGAAAGCACCATTAAATACTTGCCAAATCTGAGTGAAATTTCCATGGAGTGCAATCACCATTCCGTACTTCAGAAGCTGACACTCAGAATGTTCCAGTGTAGGTGCTGAATGTAGGTTGGAAGAGGTTTATCCCAGTCCTCCCAAAGCTGGATGGAGATCATAAAGGAAGTTCAGCAGTCTCAGGTGGAAGGTCTCATGCATTATTCAATTAGCCCAGCAATAAATTAACTGCTGCATAAGCTCAGAATCAGCCTGAGTCCCAGTACTCCCTGCCATGCCCATCCACAGATCAAATCCAGCTTCATTTTCCATTCCCAGGGTCACTTCTGGCCTTGCCTGGGACACTGGAGGAGCTTCTTTGGCTTTTCCACCAGCATTCCAGGCCGGGCTCTCCCCCTGTGCCCTGCTGAAACTGCACTGGGCACCAGGAGCTCACTCCTCTGCTGGACACTAAAACCAGTGTTGGCCTCCTGTGGAACTGCAAATGCATCCCTGCTGTCCCAGAGCTGTCCCCTCTCTGACTGCCCCACAAGTGTGTCACTGTGGAGAGCTCTGCCCCCACACAGGTTGCTGAAGGCTCAGCCTCCTTTCCCAAAGCAGTGAATTGTCACTTGCAAACCCAGACCAGGGAGGGCTGCTGGTACTGAGCGCTCAGCATGTGAGATGTTGTTTCTGGGATCACTCAGCAGTGAAATGCCACGCTAAAGTACCATAGCAATCTCTTTTCACCACTCCTTTGCCTCCCGTAAGGCTACACAAATAGTTTCAAAGGAAGGGGAAATGTTTTACTGAAAAAATAACTGCTTTTCATATTTCTGGTTTTTTCTTTTCCTGACTGACTTTCAGATAATGAGTGAAGAGCAAATGCCTACAAATGCTCTGTTCTCTGCATATTTTGAAACAACCTTTTTCTCCTTTTTTACAACAGAATCAAGATAATGTTGGTTTTTTCTAGAGCCACCTTCACAAACTAGTGAAGTATATTTAGGGATGTGGAAGCTTATAAGAAAATAAAAAAACCCCAAAAAACAAAATAGGCTGAGAGCTATTTTAGACATTTTCTGCAAGTGGAGATGTTGGAAAACTGTACTTACCCTCAATATTTCCTCATCCTTTTCTATTCATTCTCAAGTTATAAAGTTTCTTCAAGGACAACTGACCTCGTAAGAGACTTTTTGGGAATGAAACGTTCAGGTGAGAAGCTGAGGATGTTTTAACAATCAACAACAGACCAGCACAGAGATCCTCCTGCCATCTCCTAAGTTCCCTTCTCTAATATTCCTCAGTCTTGCTGTTACAGATGGGAAATTCTTTCATGTGAGGTGTAAGGTTGAACTATGAGTTTTCAGTCATACCCAGCTGAGAAAGCTGCAGATTTCTCTATCCAAAACTTTAAAAAGTTTTCCTGACCTTCTCTGGTCAAGTATCTCTTAACCTGCTCTGAGTGATGTTACTTTCTTTAAATCCTCTTTTCTTCCAGAAATTGTCCCCTCTGTGCTGTATTTAATACTGTACAAACCCATATGGATTCAACTTTATAGTAAGGTAATTGTTTTTCTCCCTTCAGCAATTGCTAGGGATTGTTAATTGAAGTCGAACTTTCAAGGGTCTCTGTAATTTCATCCAGAGCAGGTGAAGGAGGCCAGCAAAGAGCTGGAGCCCCCGTGACCTGGGGCAGGTAACCATGGGAGCTGCCCAAGATACAAATGAAAGAGAAAAACCCACATCCTGGGGTCAGAAAGATTAAAACTGTGTCAAAAATAATACAGGTCAGCATGGCTAATGTGGGGGGAGAGAGATTTACAGACCTGTGGGCAAAGTTGGGCTCTGTGGTTGGGATATCTTCTGCAAACTCCCAATTGCCTCTCGAGCCTCTTGAGCAGGGGCTGCCAGCACAGAAACTTTACTCCCTTCTGTAATTCTCCGGGGTTTCATGGCCTCAGGTTCCAGGCACGGTCTCTAGATGGGGAAAGGAAAAAGACCAGCAGAAAAATGGAAATGATGGGGCAGCAGTGGTAGAAGGAAACTACTAACAGCAGGAAGAGTTGCAAAGTCCAAGGGCTGCAGAGAATTTGAGCTGCTGACAGACACCCACCCAAAGGCAACACCGTCAGGAAAATCTGCTTGGTTCCATCTTTCTTCCTCTTGTTGTTTCCCCCAGAGTCGTTCAAACCGAAAACAGCCCCGCGCTGTGGCTCTGCAGGGAGCCGGCCCGGCAGAGATGTTCTCCCCACGGTGCCGCACTGGTTCCTGCAGCACTGGAAGCGGGAGCAGGGCTCTGCTGGGATCAGCTCGGTGATCGGCACTGGCTGAGTTCACCCCACACGATGGAATCCATCAGGGAATTATTAGTGTGGCTCTCCTGGGGTGGTGGGATTGCTCCCTGGCCTTTCCTGTGCCACCGATGGCTTCTGTGCTTTTATCATCTGCCATCGGTGCATCCCAGTGACTGCCGAGCCCCAGCAAAGCTGCGGCGCTGGGAACTCCATCCCAGCTAATTCCTGCTCCTACCACAGCCCGTGCAGCAGAATCTGCCTCTTTATTATTCCCTCTCCGTGTGCTGAGCCCACTGACTGTTAATCTGGATTACCAGTGCTGAGTGCTGGCAATAAACGCTAATAATTCTGCTTTTAACACCCCATTAGATGATGTCAGCTCTCTGATAGCCTCCCCTTCGCACTGCACTGCTGCACTTCCTGCTGCTCTGCTCCTTTTACAAATGACATTTTTTACAGCAAAAGGAAAATGATTTGTGGACAGAGAGTTTGTGCTGCTGGAGACTTCAGGAAAGCTGAAATCGTGGAAAAGAATAGAGTTATTCAGGGCTGAGGTTGCTGGGTTTATTTTGCAACAGGCTGTTCTGAATGCAATCATCTCCTCTAAGAGACTGGAGAGGAATGGAATATCAAACAAACAAAGCCACATGTAAGACCCAAATGGATTTATTTGGAATACCAAAGCAGGAAATACACAGGAAATACAAAAACATTTACAGGAGGAAATTGAAATTTTGTGAGCCCTGACCTGGAAGCAAAACAAAACAAAGAGTGACAAGAATGAATAAAACCAAGCTGCTGAACATACATGTGGGGTCAAATGTAGAAACAATGGGACATTTTCTTCCGTAGCAGTAAATAAAGACAATATGTTTTGATTGCATTCATTTGGCACAGGCTGGATGAAAAGTTCAAATGCTGGCTAAGGAGAGAGCACAAAAATGTATTTTTATGAATCAGAAATGTAGAAAACTGATTGTAATTCATAACTTCGTGCTGGTTTTATTGTTTTCAAATCACACACCAGCACTTAGGCAGCAGAATTTTCAGTTGAATATGTAATGAGTGTGCTATTCAGAAGTGTATTTTATTAGGCATTAGAAAGATTTAGGGAGCCATCCATATGACATGGATTACAGAACACATCAAGAAATCAAGGATGATTTTTGCTTCTCTACTAAACAAAATATACTTTAAGTAATTGCTATTAAGTGGTTTTACTTACCAGGAGGCCTATTTTGATAGAATAAAATGGAAAGGAAAAGGAGGATAAAAAAGTAAGTAAATGTAGAGCTGAATTCCATAAAAGAAGGATTAGGTTTTTTTTTTTTTTATTTTGAGTAACACACAATTTAAATTTGATTTAATGTAGAGAAATCAAAGGATGGAGCTTTAATGTTGGTTAATACTTAGTTTTCACAAAGGAAGAGTCAGTGTCCTCTAAATGTAGTTTAAAGTAATAAAATTGGGTAGAACAAAAGAGGTAAAAGATCAGAAAAAATTCCTTTGCACTTCGAGACAGGAAGTTGTTAAGGACTGAAAGAACAGGGCTGCAAAGGTCTGGATTAAAATGCTCCTTCCAGGTGAAGACTTTCTCAATGTCCTTGGGTAAATCAGCTGATAAATCACAAAGCCCCCATGGGTTTTTTTTTTCTCTCTCTCCTTTTTTCCACCCCGATGTGATTTCCTTGTTTATTTAATTTTATTAGCACTGACCATGGACTCAATCTTCGTGCAGCACCCAACACAGCAAGAGCTGCTTGGAATTTTAGTGGGTGATGATTGGAGCCTCTATGCCCTGTTATAACAATAAAAAAGTACTTATTCAGTTTTGCAAACATTTGGCACAACCATCATTCAGTTTAAAGAGGAGAATCCAGTGAAGCTTTTCTGTGCTACAATTTAGTTGCCTGCTGTATTTTTTCATTATAGTCGAATGCTGTGTACCAGAACCCACTTTTAATGTCTATTTTCTTACCTTGAAAGGAAAAAGTATCTCCAAAATGAAATGAGTCACAACAAGAAAGGAAACAGAGATAATTGAAAATAAAAATAAAAAAATTAATACCTTAAAAACTTATTTTGTACTAAGGGACAGAACTTCAACCAAAACACAGCTCTGCCTTTGCTCCTGCTGGCGTGTGAGAACAGGAGCTGTGTTTGTGTTTCTTGCCTGACCATGGCTGTCAGTGGGACAATTTTAGGGAACGGCACCCTTTCCAAGATGGGAAACCCAACACTTTCAAAAAGCACATTAAAAGATGCTTTCCAGGGGCACCACCTTGCTGCAATCAGCACATTCAGCCAAAGTCCCGTTCTCTGTGACGCTGCCCAAATCAGGATTTCTGTTCTGCAAGGCTTTGGAGACTCTTGCTAAGGACCTGTGTTCATCTGAACTGCAAGGGCACGTTCAAATAAAAGGGTGGAGTTTAGAATACAGCCAAGAAGTGCTGTCTTTAGCTTCTTCATGTAAAACAAAACTCTATCTTCACAACTTTAAAGAAATCAATCCCCTCCTAAAAGACTTCCACTGATAGAAGAGATCTTATGGAAGGGGATTTGTGCATTGAAAACAAATTGAAATTCAACCCCTATTATTCTTCCTCAAGCAAAAAAAGTCCTTCAACAAAGCAGTGTGCCCCATGTAGGGTAAAGCAGTGAGCAAGTTCCTTAACTTTCCAAATGCTTCATTTTCTCTCTCCACTCACATCCACAGAACGAGCCGTAATTAACCCACAAGTTCTTTAAAGCCATAAGCACCAATCCTTTGAATTGCTTAAATGTTAGAAACTTACATTATGTAAATGCAAGGAGGCTTTAGTGAAATTTGTTTAGTGATAATCCATCTGTCTTGGCTAAAGGCCAAGGTGCAGGCACTTGTGCCACACTGAGAGAGCAGAGAAGGGAGATTTCTCTTTCTTGTTGCTCATGACTCAAAGTGATCTCTGTATTTTTACATTCCTAGCAACAGCCACAATGGCTTTTGGGAATTGGGTGCCAGGGAGTTTTCATCTTGAGCAGCTCCCATTCACAGAGCATGTTCAGCACTGCTTGCAAATTGCACTATAAACATGAATATGTTTTATTCTTTTCAAACATGCATAGGATCAACCCTTTGCAGCAGCTAACTCTTCTAGCAGAACAAGCTCAACCTAGTGACTTTAAAACAAGCATAATGACAGAAAAATGTATTTGCCACCAGCGTCAAAAGTTAAAGAAGCCAAGATAGATAGAGAAATCCCTCACTGCTGCCCTGCAGGAAGAGAACAAACAGTTAATTTTTTTTTACTGCTGTGCTACTTACATCTTCAAATGGCAGGATAATATCTTAAATTAGAGAGGCACATGCACAGTTTCATTCAATTGGAAACATATGTGCAATACACTTTCTCAATTCTTTATAAATATTTCTATAGCACATTTTAAATATTAGGAAGCTACAATGATAATTTCATTTATTCTGCTTTAGGAGGCAAGTAAATGTTGCTGTTGAGGAGCCTGGCTTTTGTCTGGAATTTTTATTGAATTTGCTGCGTGTCCCAAGAGATGAGTCAAGTGCTCGAGAGCTGTGGGGCCAGACAGATTCCCCAGGTGAGTTCCAGGCAGTCTTCACATCCAACATACAGCAGGCAGGTGCTGTAATAAGAGGTAAGCAAGAAAAACTGAAGAGAAACATTCTGGGATGTTGTCAGGGCACAGCACAGGTCCCAAACCCACCCTAACCTGCCCCTGACCCCAGAGCCATCCTGCCCAGTGCTGTTCTGCTTCACAGATGGGCACCATGTGAGTGTTTCCGTTCCAGGTGGCTCTGAGTCATTGAGAACGAGTAAAATCACACACTGGAGCATCCCAGTTTGTCCCTACAAACCTGAAAGTTCACAAAATTGTTTTCTAAATGGTTTCTGAGATGTTATTACCTTTCTCCTCTTTGAGTGGGTCGTGCAGCAGCCAAATGCTCTGTGCTGTTAAAATGCTTCAGATGCTGCCTGTAGTTTATTGTTCCCTCGAAGCAATTTATTTCATTATAATGTACTCATGGAAGAACATTAGTGTTTAATTATCAGGAGAACTACTCTTAGCAAGCTCAGACTGAAGTCTGAAGTCCTTGACTGTTGGCTGCTGCCCACCTACAAACTGATGGCTGGCAGTTCAGTGATCTCATGCAAATAATACCTGTTGAGAACCTTATCATTTTTCTATTAAAATTCTTTTTGGGAATCAATCTTTCCAATTCAACCTACTCTGAGTGACAGAGGGAGAGCTCCTGTGAAGCTCCTGTGAAGCAGCTTTGCAGCACTGCAAGGGAAGGCAGAGCTGGTGATATCTGTGTGCATGAGGTGCTGCCAGCCCTGAGTGAAGGAGGCAGAGAAGTGGTCACAGATGTGGCTCTGCCCTCTGCACTGGGAGGGGAATTTCATCCTATTCCCCTATCAGTTACTAATGCTGATCTCTAGGGATGAGCAAAAGATTCAAAGGAATCAACATGACAGACCTGAGGTGATGGAAGGAAACGTGAAGGGAGCCCTGGTCATTCGCCTCTAACCCTGCAGCCCAACTGCACTTGGGTTAAAGAATTCTTTTATTTGGTCATTTAAAGCAGTATCACCATTTGCTCAGCCTAGATTGTGGGCCCAGGTTCTGACCTGAATGCTGAGGATTGCTCTGCAGCTGCTGTGCTCAGGAGTGTGAATCACACGAGTAGTAACACTTAGCTACGTGGGTCTGTGGCACTTGGGATGCAAAGGTCTGGCAAAGTGTGACAGAATGACTCAGGAGTGAGGCAGGAAAATAATCAAAAGCATGACAGAAAGTGTCAGGCTCAGCCAAGGAGATGAGGCAGCAAATTGTATGGGGAGAGGCACTTGGGAAGGAAAATTAGAGCATGGGATTGAACATTGAACCCTAGTGCAGCTGGGGTGCCCCAAAGCCTTCCTATTTCTGGCCTCCTTCTTCCCATAAATCAACAGGAACTCTTTGTTGAAAATCAGAGAGCCATGATAATAAAAAAGTGATAAATATCATTACAAGCAAGGAGTAATGCAAGATGATTTTATTCATTGCTCCCACCCGCAGCAGCTGGCTCTGCAGGGCACTCTCTGGGTGCCCTGGGATCAATACACAGTGCAAGAGCTGCTTTAACCTGGAACAGCAAAGCACTGTGCTCCTGTCACCGTGATTTCTGCATTCCAGTTTTAATCTTGCCCTGTGTTCTCCCTCTTCCCTCCTCTGCTAATAAAGTCCTGTGTCCCCGCTGCAGCACCGTGACAAATCTTCATTGAATTTAAAATGCTCCTGGATTTCATAATCACTGACAAAGAGCAAAACACCTAATTTCTTTTTACTCCCCCACAAAATCTAGTTCTCTGAAAACTCCTGCCTTTATCAGCAACATCAAAGCTAAAGTTTATTCCTGAAGGCCTCAGAACTTGGCCTTTAATCACAGGTTTAGCTAAATACCATGCACAGTGCAAAACAAAACGAGCCTCAAGTGCAAGTGTGTCATTTGCAATCCCAGCTGATTAATCAGCCCGTTGTTCTTGTAAATGAATGTTAATTGCCACGTGCAGATCCAAACATGGAATGAATTAAAGCCTGAGCTGGGAATTGCCATCTCCTCTGGCTGAACCCACCCGAGGGCAGGGGCTCTCACTGGGCACAGTCACTGTGCGGCTCTTCTGGGGTCAGGAAGAAGGAATGCTGGGTGGGCTTTTGGGAAAAGGCTGCTGCTGGGTTTCGGGTGGGTTTGGTTCCCTTCAGAGGCAGTTTGGCACGCGTGTCTTCGCAACCGTAGCTCTGGAGCTCGCCCTACCATGGTGCTATGATGTGTATTGATTGGTTTGCTCCCCACTCTGAGGTGTTTAATGTTGCTACTTGAAAGATGACTTTTTGAAAGTGTGGTGTTCTACTGAGTTGGTTCTGACATCAAAAAATCAAGGGAAAATGAGCAGAGGAGAGAGCAAGGATATCAAAATGATTAATTGCTGCATTAGCATGCAGGCACAGAGTGTATTTTGCTTTACAGACTGCTTGTTTCTGAGGGTATGATCATGGTTTCTGGGCTGCACTAAAAGATGTGTGTCCTAGGCATTGGTGCTTAATTTCAGAGAGATTCCTGTAGAAGGAAGGAAGGGAGAGGGGAGGAAAAGGAAAAAGAGGAAAAAAGTTCTCCACTTAAATAGCACCTTCAAACAATGGACAGTGTGGAGCCTTAGACAACTTTATTCAGCCAGTATTTGTGAAATTAAACTGTTACTCGTAAAAGCCTTTTAAAACTTACAGAGAATTGCGTGGAAGTCATTGCTGCCACGTCTGTCACATGAGAAAAATAGCATAATGCTGTCCCCCGAGGTTTTGGTGGGGTTTGTGGTGTTCTACTGAGTCTGTGGCTGCTGCTTTGAGCTGAGCTGAGATTGGGTCTCAGGTCAATGTCTTGATGATACTGTAGAGTTGGGAGACTTGTTCAGGAGTCTTTAACTTGGTGATATGTCTTTTGTTATTGTTGCTTTTAAAAATACCATTATGGATTGCTCTGTTGTGGTCAGGACTTCAGTGTTACTATCAAACACAGGTTCAGTCTCTGTTTTGGTACAGTAGAAATATATATTTTGCTTTTATGTGTAAATGTATATTTTACTTTTATGTATAAATCTAGTCCCTCTGTGACCACTCATGCTTCAAAGTGGCCACATACCTTTCTTGTTTTCCTTCTCTTTAATGTATTTAATGACCACAAAACTCCCCAAGTGTCCCCAGGTGGGTTTGATCGTGTGGCAGAGCTGGCCAAGAGCCTCGCGAGGGGCTGCCCACAAACACAGCCCCAAGCCAACACATCCCAAATCACGAGGTCTCGTTCCCAGAATCCCCAGGTGTGTGAGGGTCCCCTCAGGAGCTGTGCCCTGCCTGCAGTGCAGCCCTGCAGGGAAGGAATGCCCTGGGGTGCTGAGGCTGCCTGCAGGCAGAGCCAGCACTCGTGGCTGTTTGCAGCTCGGGTGTGGATTCTGGGGACAGCTCTGGTGAACTCCCTGCTCAGCAGCCTGGCAGAGCCCTGGAGCTCCAGGTCCGTCTGTTACCAGGCAAGTTGTTTTTTATACATTCTCATCTTGTAGAACCAGCCATGCATGATTGTAATGAGTGATGGCCTGATTAAATCAAAAGCAGACATGGAAGAAACACTATTAATCTGTAAGCATATGTGATGCTAACAGCCATCACAACATAATGTTGCAATTATCCTAGGTAGGCAAGAATAATTCTCTCTAATTAAATTCTGAGGATATATATCTGGATGCATGTTCTGGATCCTCTGTCATTTCTGTACTGCCAGAAAAAAGGTACCAGAATTATTTCCAGTTATCCTGACCATGTGCCTTTTGATTCCAAATTCGTTCCAGCACTGCCTGCCTGGGGACAGGCTTTGCAAATACAATGTGCTATCAAAACAGATCATGTGTTCTCAAATGTGTCAGTGGCATCAGTCTCTTCTTCCTTTCTTCTTTTTTCTTTCCTCCTTCTGTGGCAAAATAAGCTGTAATTTCATATCAGATTATACAGCTTCACAATTGTATTTTTAGAAGCATCAGAGTAATAGTAAAGAATGTGTAATGCACTGTAGGAGGTGGATTTAGATAAAGCAGCCTCACTGTACCCATCAGCTGCAGCCCCAAAGACCCCTCTGGCAATCCTTGGAAGGTGAAGAGAGAAAAAAACAGTTTTGGACTATTCCTTTTCAGGAGTTTTTTATATATTTTTTCTTCTCCCCCTCATACCCCACCTAGAAAATCTGCAGGCTGCTTGTCAGGCTCGTTTTGATGATCAAATGCTGCAATTCTGTGTGAACCCCCAAAAGTAATGTGGGGAGAAGTGTCACTGTGGGGCCCTGTCCCAGGGGCCCCTGGACACTGATGGGATGTGCAGAACCCTGAGGCTTTTGGTTGCTCAGAGTTTTGCTCCTTTCTGTTGGCTCAAACCTGCCCTGCTATGAAACACCAACAACCCTTAATCCACATGGGTCTGATCCTCTGCAGGTGCAGGCTCCACCTAAAATTAGAGGAGGCTCAGTTTGTCTTCAAAGCTTTTCTGTGTAACGGAGGCCCAGGCCCACAGACAATATTTACAGAAATATTTCCCCAGTCAAAAATCCCTTCCAGTGTCCAGATTTGGTGCTTTTGGGGGTGGTTTGGGGTTGGGGTG
This sequence comes from Chloropsis cyanopogon, assembly GCA_013400585.1. Classification (NCBI taxonomy): domain Eukaryota; kingdom Metazoa; phylum Chordata; class Aves; order Passeriformes; family Irenidae; genus Chloropsis; species Chloropsis cyanopogon. The sequence continues at coordinate 1,317 of WEZZ01032239.1, read as the reverse complement.
AAAAATTTGCAGTTCCATTAGCCTTTATCGCTTTTGAAAATCAAAAATTGTGGCTAATGAGGATATTTGATGACTTTTAGTGACTTTGATATAATAATTGACTTCAAATATATGGTTTCAAAGCAGTTTGATGAGATTTACCCTCCTGCCTTCTGTATCTATTCTATTCTTATCTTGAATGTCTGTTATAAAGAGACCTCTCCATTTCTTTGTACTAAAATTCCTTTCATCATTTAAAGATTCTTGAAAAGTGTAAGAGGAGAAAGAAATTACCAGGAACACACCTAATTAATTCAGAAATTAATTGAGGCTAATTTAGATGCCATTACAGCATGATGACTTTCATTAATAAATAAAACTATTATCAAAAGGAACAGACATTTTTCCCTAACTTTGAGTATGCCTGTTCATCTCCCATCACTGGAATAATCAAACAGTTTCTCACTTCCCAGTGATCACCAAGGGTGCAGTTCTTTGTGGTGGAATAGACCTGCTCAGCTCAGAAATTCAAAATAGTGGGAGCTATCTGGTGCACAAAGCTTTGTCCTAGATCCCTGCATGAGGGGGAATATTTAAATCCTTCACATCACAGCTGCAGCTTTTGCCCCAGACACACATTCTGGAAAATATTCAGGCAAATATTGCTCTTGATGGCTCCCAAGTGGAGTTTTGCTGTGGAGCCATTCAGGGAGGGAGCTGCTGTCAGTCACTGCTGGGCTGGCCTGGAATTCTGTGCAGTTCCCCATTTGCTGGGACGTCAGGAGTGGGACCATCTGCCATGGGTTGTTTGGATGCTGGTGCTTCCCGGAGCTTCTGTGGTGTTTGGGGCTGTGCAGAGTGCAGGGGAGAAGGAAAAAGAGGTCCTGGGTGAGCTGTGAGCTGTGGCCTGCCAGGTGGAGCTGCACAAATCAGAGCTTGAGCTGTGCCCTGAAGCCCAGCCTGCATCCCTGGGAGAGGAGCTCCAAGCTTCCACAGAATAGGGGGGACCAGGCAGGGCAGCAGTGCTGGTGGGGAATGGCAAACAGGGCTCCTGTGCCTGGGTTCTTTCATTACTGGAACTTTCTTGGAGGCTGAAGTGTCCTGGCTGCCTCTGCTGCAAGCTGTGCTACCATTAATTCCTGAAGGGTTTGCCACACTGCAGGTGGGCTGGCTCTACTCTGGGTGTTGTATCCCAGAGCAGGAGCAGCTCCAGACAGGGCCAAGCATTCATTGCCTCTGTCAATCAGCCAGCAAACCCCAGCAATGAATTGATAGCTTTTAATATATACATTTTTATATATGTGAATTTTTATATATAAATGTATGTATAATGTAATT
>WEZZ01032237.1:0-14270 GCA_013400585.1 Chloropsis cyanopogon | reverse complement strand
TTTCAGCAATTCATAAGGTGTTAGTTAATTTTGTTCATTTTTATTCTTAACCCAGTAACATAGAAAATACTAAATATGCTTCACCAGCTAACATAACATTTTTATATTAATATCTTTTAGTGGGGGAAGGTTTGGTCAGCTGCAAATATTTTACAGCACTTCTGAGACCGACATTGTTGCTTTAGCCATTGAGCAAGGTGAGGATATACTGGCCTATTATGAGTCTCCTGCACAAGGAATTCCTGACCAGCCATCCAAGACCAGAGTGAATGTGTCAGCAGCAAGTGACCCACTGTATGCCTGTGCAACTCAGTGCCTAAAAGAACAAGCATGTTCAGCCTTCACATTTTCCAATGCCTCTGAGATTCCTATCTGCCTCTGGCTGACAACAGAGATCAGGCCATTAACTAACGTGTCAGGATTATGGACCTACAAGAAAAACATCAGCAGTACATCCCTTCTGTTTAGCACACAGGCCATTGCTGGTAGTGATTACGAATCTGTCACAAGGCAGTGGGCCATCATGCAGGAAGGGGAAGAGTTTGTAAACCTCCCAGTTACCATACTCCCTGACAGTCTGCCAGAGCTGGATGAAAAATTCACTGTATCCCTGTTGAAAGTTGAACTATTGAACATCTCAGCCAACTTAAAAACTCAACCAACTATTGGACAGCCAAATACTTCCACAGTTACCATAATGATGAATGGGGATGCCTTTGGAGTATTTAAGATCTATAGTGTAAGTCCCAATGCAACAGAGAAAGGTCTGTATATTGAAGNCAAGGTTTATCACTAACTTCTCTTGTCTAAAACGAAAGAAAACACATACACACGCAAAAAGACCACAAAGACTGAAAAAAAAAAAGTATGAAAGTATAAATATTTAAGTATTTTTAAAGATATATTGCAGTGTGCATTATAAAGATAACATTTTTACTAAATAAATAAGGAACAATATTGCTGAAATAGGTGTTGTATCAAAGATAATGAAAATTAGAATCAGGCCTAAGTGGTCTTTTGTTCTTATCTTCAGTCAGTACGGTATGAATTTTTAATGATACATCTTTTTGGATTCTGAAATTGTATTGATTTCGTAACATAACAGGATAGTTAAAAATGGCAAAGAAGAAACTTCTATGTCAGGCATTACTTAAGCACTGTGCAACATGATGGATGTATTTTATATTTTCAAAGTCTGAGATAATTGAACAGTTGTTTTGAAAACAATTTATGGGAGTGTAGTAAAGATTCTAGTGTACATTTAGCTTGCTGAATCATCTGAACTTGAATGAAGGGTTGCCAGGAGTGATTTGGAAACTGACATGTAATTATATTAGTGTTTATAAGTTAACTAAATCTATTTTCAAAGCACTTTGAAAGGCACTATAACAAAAAATACATGTATGTATGTGGCAAACTGATAATTAGTATAGGCTAGGCACATAAAATGACCAATAGGATTCTGTTGCAAATTGTAATGTATTATAGAGACTGGTAATTGATTGTGTTTGCTGCTTACCTTGTCATTCGTTGATATTCCAGAAGACAGGTAACATAATACAATGACAGCCCACTTTAAGGCATTTCCTGGTCTAATAAATATATAGTCATATTTAGTGTACATATGTCTGTATGTGACATCAGAAAATGTATTTATTTGGTAATTCTTTTTACAAGAATTATATTCCCCTTTTGTAATCAAAATTTGAAAGCCAGAGAACTTATAAAGCAAGTAAGAATTCTAAGCATTCAGAATTTATGCCGATATTGTTAATTTCCACAGAGTATATTGAATAAATTTTAATTATATTGCCTAATGTAACCGTTCATTAGTAATTAATTTTCATAACAACACTCAATAACTTATAGACAGGTAAAGATTCTTCAGGATAAGTAAAGATTCTTCATGTCCTTTTTTATATTAGTTAAGTGTTTACTACTAGAGTAGATGATTGCATCTTTTTAAAGGTGATTTTCATGTGAACACCTAAGTATGTATATGTTCTTCTACTTTTAGGTGAAACAAAAAAGATGGTCACACTGACCATTTTAGATGATCCAGAGCCAGAGGATAATGAAAGCATCATAATCAGCCTGGTGCATACTGAAGGAGGAAGTAGGATTCTGCCCAGTTTCAACACTGTGACAGTGATTATCCTGGCAAGCGACAATGTGGCAGGAATCATTAGCTTCCAGGCAGCTGGAAGGTCTGTTATTGGTCGTGAAGGTGGGTTCTGTGTGTTGACCACATTCAGTTTGATTAACATCAGCTTCCATTTCTGTGCTTTCTGTTGATAACCATTCAGTGACTGTGTCACTGTTCAGAGAATGCCAGCAAACAGAGAATAACCTCATATTTAGCATGCATTTCTTTGAATTTTTAACTCTTGCACATGTAGCAGTTAAATCTATGGAAAAGATGAATAGACCACTTCCAAACCCATATTTCACCATTTGTTCTTTCCCTTCTTTTTCTGAAGGTTATGCCTTGCTTCCATTGGCATTGCATGTCTAAGCTCCTTTTAGCGTTTCTCATTCATTTATACCATATTCCAGAACTATATATAAACCACCATCATAGAGCCCATTAGCTAATTTTAAGCAATATTATCTATCACTGACTTAAAATTAATTTTAAATTATCTAGAATATATTCCCACAGAAAAAAATAGGAGAAAATCTTCCATCTTTCTGAAGTTTCTCTTCATATTTTTTATGGCAGCTTATCTTAGAAGTGTGACAATCTTGATGTCATCACTCAGTCATGACTTTTGAGACTGATAATAGTTTGATATCTAGTGTCTACTAGTGTTTTAAGAGAGCATGTTTCATGTTTTACCTAGAGTTGGTACAGTTCTGCATAGGACAGTAACAATACAAATGGCGACTGCTCTTGTTAGCCTTTGCTGGAATCTCAGTGTATTGCAGTCTCAAATTTTTCTGATGTATAAACTGATGCGTAGAGAAAACTAACAGAAATTTGCTGTCCGGTAATGTGTGCAGTGAATTTTTTGTTGGAAGAAACAGTCTACCTCAAAAGAACATAATCTGGTCTTTTCTTATAATGAAAGGAGACCATAAGCTTTTGGGTTTTGTTTAGATACAGTTTATGTTAGTTCTATTGTGCCCAGTTTCTGTCCTTCATTACTCCACATCAGTGGTTCTGATCTGCCTGACAAGCCAGCTGCATTCTGGCAGTTAAAGAACAGCTGTTAATGAGCCTAGGAATTAATACAAACCATCTCACTCCCCAAGATTACGAAGACCTTATATACTTTCCACTGGTTAAATATTAGTCATAGCATGCTGAAGCTGAAAGCTTTTATCTGGAGTAGAAATACTCTGCTATGTATAGTACATACATAGTGCTATAACTGATTCCAGTTGCTTCAGCTCTGGAAAACAGTACATTGCATTATAGCAAGAAAAAACAGCCAAACTAGTTCACTTTGATTTAAAAAAAGGGAATGAGCTAAGGCCTTCATATGATTTCAGTGTTTTTACTTCATTTTCTTGATCAAGTTTTTTCTTATGAAGACAAACGTTATCAGACATAAATCCAAATTATGTTATCTTTTCTGTTTATTATATTATTGAACAGTTTCTGTTAAACAGCTCAGTCTTTTATTCAAGCTGTTCATATCATTTATCCCTGTGGGGAAGAAAGATCTGAAAAAACTGAAGATTGGTGAGGAAAGAGGAAAAAAGTTCGTTTTGGAACTGGTTTTGCTTAAAGACCAACCCTGCAGATGGGAGATGTTAGAAAATACTCAGTGTGAGAAAATCCAGGTATTTGTGTTCGCACTGGATTGTTGGCTGTCAGCTGAAAAGAAATGTGTCACGGCCCGCTTCGGTGGCCCTGTGTTTTGACAGGGGTGTGACACCTCCCCCAGGATCCTGAACTGCCCACGGAGTCGCCAATGGATCAATGTTAATGACACATGGGATGGGCCTTGCTTATCACTCTGAGATTCTCTTTATTAACTCAAAGACTGGACAGAGGCAAGGACCAGGATCAGGGGCAGGATAGTAGGTTTTAAGGGACAGTCTGAAGGTGGAGTTGCTGGGAGATGGACCAATAGCACAGGGACTAGGGAGGAGCACTGGGCAGGGATCACAATGTATAAACTAATAGGGGAATATATGGACAGATACTAGCCTGAGCAAACCAATGGAATGCAGAATAGCAGGGAACTTTCTAGAAAGCAGGATAGGTCTGAGGGAGGATTGACGCCTGAAGGGAAGGGGAACTGTGAATGCGTGGAGACAGGGAATAGAGTAAAGGCAAGATTCACGCTGAGGGACAGGCCAGTGCCTCTGGGGAGAAACCATAAGAGGGGGGGCGGTACAGAACAAACCATTGAAAGCAATAATACAGCAAATAATACAACAGAAACACACTGCAACAGAAATGGACTTTTCTCACAGAAGATAATACGATGTTGTTTAAGTGTTAAAAGCCTTTCCCATAGACTTGGACCTCTTTGTAAGGGGGGGAAGGGAGTTAAGAGGGGTGGTGAAACACAGCCTAGTGAAGGATTTGTGCACGGTGCAGGTCTTTTGATATGTAACACAGTGCTCAGGCCTGGGCGCTTTTTGCCCAGCTAATATGGAATAGTTTAGCAGTATCAGTGTCTGTTTTGAAAGTTATGTAACGGAATAAATATTTTCTTTACACTTCAGCTGTGGATCATGGCTGTCTTGGTGTTAGCTGCATATATTCAGTTCACACAATCACCATATTGAGGGCAAGGGCAGCATTTAAGTACAGGCAGAACATGCAACGATTGTATGGCTATGACTGAATTGGATGAAAACTCACTGCAATAGCTTAAAATAAGGAACAAGAGGAGAATTGATTAGGTCCCCTTCTCTTTGATAAAGGCAGAAATCTAAAGAAATATTTAAAATGGTAAAATACTAAAAAAAAAAAACCCATAAGACAAAATAGTGAAGTTAACCTAATACTACTTTTCATCTTCAGAAATTGATTTGTATTTGTGTTAGTATTTCTTACTTGATAGGAATAACAAAGACTTTGGTAAAGCTGGCTGAACTTTACATGGGTCAGTAGCTGACTATTCAAGGGTCTTTAATTGAGATTAATTGTACTTCAGGTTTCTTCTTGGTGCTTGGACTGCAGTGTATCAGGGTTCTGTATCTTGAAGTATATTACAGTCTTCAGTGAAAATTTGTTGTATTACATCATGTTGCATTGAAATAACCTTTGTCTATATTGTGTGTTGTGTGATTATACTAAAGTAATTATTTTCTGTCAAATATTTATTTGTTTGCAATGGATGTGCAAAATTCTCAAATAGTTTAAACAGATTTCAGGGCAGTGTTGAATAATATGAAAAATTAGCCTTGGAGAACCTGTAAATTCTCAGTTGGTCCTCAGATATCTGACTGTAGAAGCAGAATTCTTGTGATGTCAATAAATTTTCAATTTCTTTGTTCTCTTAGAACTAGTATCAGGCAATTTAAAACAAAGTCTAAATGAAATTTGAAATGATGAGACTGGTAACATACTAATTCTACGTATTGGAAAATTGGTGTATAAAATTTTTGTATTACTTCTTCGCAAGTTTATTTTTCAGTTTATTGTATTAAGGTCTTTTGAAGTTTGTTGTTTATAGCCAATTCATAGCCAATATATAGCCTCATTCATAGCCAATACATTGGCATCTCTCAAATATTTCCTTACCAAACAGAGAACATGTCCAGAAAGTGATCAATCCTTTTCTGCCCATTGTAGATACACAATACTGTCATGCAATATAATATGCCAGAATAACCAGATAAGCATCCCAGTTTGGTGTTCTTTGAGTTACACAGTCAGTGAGAGTTGCTGTCCTGCTCAATTCTGTACACCATGGACTAAGAACATAGCCTAACACCACATCTTCTCTTTCCCTTTCACAGATGTAGCTCAGTCTTTCTCAATCACTTTTAAGTATGTACATAACACAAACTAAAAGATGGAATTATTCCCAGTTTTGCAACAGCGAAGAAAATTCAAGTTAATTTATAGCAATAATAAGAAAATAATTTTCAGTCAATTGAGTGTTGTGGTGTGTTTTTATTATATTATTTGTTGTATTATTGCTTTCAATGGTTTGTTCTGTACCTCCCTGCCTTATGGTTTTTCCCCTCGAGGCATTGGTCTGCCCCTCAGTGTCAATCCTGCCTTTACCCTATTCTCTGTCTCCAAGCATTCCCCACTCCCCCCCTTTAGAGGTCAATCCGCCCTCAGACCTACCCTGCTTTCTAGAAAGTTCCCTGCTATTCTGCATCCCATTGGTTTGCTCAGGCTAGTATCTGTCCATATATTGCCTTATTGGCTTATATATTGTGATCCCCGCCTAGTGTTTCTCCCCAGTCCCTGTACCACTGGTCCTTCCCCATGCAACTCCACCTTCAGATTGCCCCTTAAAACCCATGACCCTGCCCCTGGTCCTGGTCCTTGCCTCTGCCCAGCCTTTGAGTTAAATAAAGTATCCTCAGAGTGGCAAGCAAAGCCTGTCCCCTGTGTCATTTGTATGTCAATCCATCGGCGATTGCCTGGGAGGTTCGGGGTCTGCTGGGGGAAGATTGCCACGCCCCCGTACAAGTGCTGGAGCCATCCCAGAAGTGCGCTGTGACAAATGGTGGAGAATGCGGGCAGGAAGCCCTGGACAAGCAGACCGTGAAGCTTCCAGTGGCGAGAGACCTGCAGCTGCAAAGTGGACCCCACGCACTCACCGCTTCTGACTGAAGCCCACATTTTAGTGGGTCACTGAAGGAGCAGAGCTAGTCTTCAGGGCAGCGGAGAACAGTTCTTGGATCAGCATACCCCGAGGCAAAGGACAAGCGCTGTCCCCTCTTTTGTGGTGAGTGAGGGTCCGCCCCTGCGAGGCATGGGCCAGGAATGCAGGAACCCCTCCATTTTCCTTGGTGTGAGCAGCCTTGGGGAGGAATTTCCCCATGAGTAAGTGAGTTGACGAGGGCCGGCGATGGGATCAACATTCACCATCTGGCGACGAGACGTTTATAAATTTTAATTGTCTGCAGAAGAGACATTTACAGGGCTGATCGTCGGTTTTGGACATCGGAATGCCCAACTTTAATTTCCTCTTTTGTGGACTGTTCCAGTCTTCAGTTGTCTACAGTAGAAACTTTTACTGGGTTGTCGATCTTGTTTGGACGACGGGATGCCCAAACTTTTAATTTTCTCTTCTGTGGACTATTATAAACTTTAGTTGGCTACTGGAGGGACATTTACCAGGCCCTTCGTCGCTTTGTACGTCGGGACACCCAGCTTTTAATTTTTCCTTCTGCAGACTGCTTCTAATTTGGATTTTATGTGGGAGAGACTTTACGGAGCCCCTCATCAAGGTTTTGGGGTGTTGGGATGCTCAGTTTTTCTGTTTCTCTCCCATGGCCTTTCCGTACCCTCTTTCCCTCTGACTTTCCTAATCCCTCCTTAGTCCCCCTTTTCCAAGATGGCGCTGACCATGCCGCTTGGAATCTGGTTTCCTGCGNGGGACATTTACCAGGCCCTTCGTCGCTTTGTACGTCGGGACACCCAGCTTTTAATTTTTCCTTCTGCAGACTGCTTCTAATTTGGATTTTATGTGGGAGAGACTTTACGGAGCCCCTCATCAAGGTTTTGGGGTGTTGGGATGCTCAGTTTTTCTGTTTCTCTCCCATGGCCTTTCCGTACCCTCTTTCCCTCTGACTTTCCTAATCCCTCCTTAGTCCCCCTTTTCCAAGATGGCGCTGACCATGCCGCTTGGAATCTGGTTTCCTGCGCTTACCCTTCTTTTCCTGTCCACATCCCTGCCCCGGGTCCTACCCTTTCCTTTGGATGCTCTACCCTTGGGGGTGGTTCCCATTGTTACGGGAAGGGCAAAAACGGTGGCGCCCATGCTGGCACCCGCGACCCTATCCTATCCTTATTCCTTTACCTGCCCCTCTAAGTTCATTTTGTTAAGAGTTTTATAACGAGTACGTTTGTTTAATTATCCTATAGTTTGTTTAATTATTTTATTGCTTTTAATACTCTAAAGTTACTACTTTTAATGCTTGTCAAGTATATTATAATTGATTTTTAGAAGAAAAGTGTATGAAGGTATTCGGGTAGTGTGGGATAGGCTGCAGTTCAAGGAAGCTGTGATGGACTGTGTCAGCTGTGTCCCAGCCAGGGGCCCTTTGGGACTCCTCTGAATGGCGTGAGGCCTTTTGGTGACTCAGTGCCCTGGGGTATTCTCAGGGGGGAAGCAGCAACCCTCTAGCACCCAAGAGGATCCCTTCCCGGGTAGGGGACCTCTTCCTGCAGGTTTTTGTTCCTGAAGTCCACTGGGTCAACTAGGCAAGGGTGCCTGGAAGGGGTGAGGGTGGTCTCAGGACCTTTTCCTTTAGTTTTTCATTCACTGCAGGGGAGGGTAGATTGCTGAGGTCGGCAAGGTGGGTGCTGGTTTGTTGGCNTCCCAGCCAGGGGCCCTTTGGGACTCCTCTGAATGGCGTGAGGCCTTTTGGTGACTCAGTGCCCTGGGGTATTCTCAGGGGGGAAGCAGCAACCCTCTAGCACCCAAGAGGATCCCTTCCCGGGTAGGGGACCTCTTCCTGCAGGTTTTTGTTCCTGAAGTCCACTGGGTCAACTAGGCAAGGGTGCCTGGAAGGGGTGAGGGTGGTCTCAGGACCTTTTCCTTTAGTTTTTCATTCACTGCAGGGGAGGGTAGATTGCTGAGGTCGGCAAGGTGGGTGCTGGTTTGTTGGCTCAACAAGGGGACTTGTGAGTACCCCGGCAGCCAGGTCAGCAGAGAACTCTCCCTAATTCCTTGTCCCTACCCTCGGCACAGCCTGATTAACACAGTCTCCTCATACTGCAGAGGGAGAGAATAAAAGGAAAAATGAGTGGTTTACTGAAAATTAAAGTCTTTAAGCTTGCTTTGTATATTAAATCATCTTGTGTTATAAAATGTATTTCTGTAACTCTCCTTTTTGTCTAAACAAGAAAAGGGGGAGATGTTGTGGTGTGTTTTTATTATATTATTTGTTGTATTATTGCTTTCAGTGGTTTGTTCTGTACCCCCCTGCCTTATGGTTTTTCCCCCGAGGCATTGGTCTGCCCCTCAGTGTCAATCCTGCCTTTACCCTATTCCCTGTCTCCAAGCCTTCCCCACTCCCCCCCTTTAGAGGTCAATCCCCTCAGACCTACCCTGCTTTCTAGAAAGTTCCCTGCTATTCTGCATCCCATTGGTTTGCTCAGGCTAGTATCTGTCCATAAATCTCACTATTGGCTTATACATTGTGATCCCTGCCTAGTGTTTCTCCCCAGTCCCTATACCACTGGTCCTTCCCCATGCAACTCCACCTTCAGATTGCCCCTTAAAACCCATGGCCTTGCCCCTGATCCTGGTCCTTGCCTCTGCCCAGCCTTTGAGTTAAATAAAGTATCCTCAGAGTGGCAAGCAAAGCCTGTCCCCTTTGTCATTTGTACGTCAATCCATTGGCAACTGTGTGGGGGGTTTGGGGTGTGCCAGGGGAAGATTGTCACGCCCCCATACAAGCGCTGGAGCCGTCCCAGAAGTGCGCTGTGACAATTGAGGATGTACCTAAGCTTACTTGATTATTTCCAAGCACCTCAATATTAAACATTTCTGTGTATTTCATGTCCTTGAAAACTAATTCCAGACCTATATACTGGGAAACTTCCCTTCTGTGAACTNAATTTTCTTAATTTTTAAAAATCTTCTAAGGAGTTCACTCTTTAAGTGACCATTTGGTTAAATATTACAAATGTGGAAAAAATCCCATAATTATTTCTTATAGATGCATATTTTCATTTGATACTTATTATCTCTGAAATTATAATAAATTATTAGAAATAAATGTTAAATTATGAAACACTAATCTTTTGGTTCTAAATACTGTTATTTTAAANCCTTTAGAGGTCAATCCCCTCAGACCTACCCTGCTTTCTAGAAAGTTCCCTGCTATTCTGCATCCCATTGGTTTGCTCAGGCTAGTATCTGTCCATAAATCTCACTATTGGCTTATACATTGTGATCCCTGCCTAGTGTTTCTCCCCAGTCCCTATACCACTGGTCCTTCCCCATGCAACTCCACCTTCAGATTGCCCCTTAAAACCCATGACCTTGCCCCTGATCCTGGTCCTTGCCTCTGCCCAGCCTTTGAGTTAAATAAAGTATCCTCAGAGTGGCAAGCAAAGCCTGTCCCCTTTGTCATTTGTACGTCAATCCATTGGCAACTGTGTGGGGGGTTTGGGGTGTGCCAGGGGAAGATTGTCACGCCCCCATACAAGCGCTGGAGCCGTCCCAGAAGTGCGCTGTGACAATTGAGGATGTACCTAAGCTTACTTGATTATTTCCAAGCACCTCAATATTAAACATTTCTGTGTATTTCATGTCCTTGAAAACTAATTCCAGACCTATATACTGGGAAACTTCCCTTCTGTGAACTGGGAAAATGCTGTTGACATACAGATGTAATACACTTACATATTATAAATAAACATGTCTCCTCTAATGTGAATGTATTGCATAATTTTACTAATGTGACCTGCTGATCAATTTCCTATTAATATAATATGTAATTTTACATGCCCATATTTAAAATATTTAATTTTATACCAAATATTTATTTTGTATAAATTTAGATAGGTATTTTATACTTCATAATAATAAAAATTTTCTTAATTTTTAAAAATCTTCTAAGGAGTTCACTCTTTAAGTGACCATTTGGTTAAATATTACAAATGTGGAAAAAATCCCATAATTATTTCTTATAGATGCATATTTTCATTTGATACTTATTATCTCTGAAATTATAATAAATTATTAGAAATAAATGTTAAATTATGAAACACTAATCTTTTGGTTCTAAATACTGTTATTTTAAAATGATGAATTTTTTTTTTTTTTTTTTTGGATGTTTTCTAATATCCATAAACTGATAACATTTGTAAATTCAAACTCACATAAATGGAACTTGCAGGTAACTACAAGCATTTTTCAACAAGTTCTGTGTAAAGTCACAAGACACTGCAGATGTTAGGAACACATCTATTCCTTGCGAGTTAGCTGCTGTAGAAAACGGTGTTTAAGCTATGTGTAGAGCATTTATTCTGTGTGTAGTTCACAGACAGATACTGCTCTTTGTTTTGTGCATGTTTTGATAGCAGTTATGCATACATACCAGGTTCCTTTATATTTTGATAGTTTTTTCCAAGAATTAACTAAATTCATAAAAACCCGTGAGAAAAGAATTTAGATTTGTGGGGGTTTTGTTTCAATATTAAAAAAAAAAAAAGGTATTACATAACCGCTGGGAAGCTCACTATTAAAAATATTAAGGTTTTACAAAAAAAAACTTTATCTGTGATTCATATTTTTTCATTTTTATTTTAATAGTTGAATTGTAGAAGAAGAAACCCCAAAATATTGCATTTTGTGCTTTGTTCCTAGGAGAACAATTGCAATTCCATATTGTAAGAACTGCACCAGGACTGGGAAATGTTACTGTTGAGTGGAAGATAGTTGGACATAATGTACAACAAAATTTTGAGTACTATTCTGGAATTCTTTTTTTTCCTGAGGTGAGTCCATAAGAAAATCTATTGGCTACAAGGGAATATTGTAATTTGAAGTTAGCTGACAAAACAAGAATGCTTTTATAGCTGTCTTCTTTGTCTTGATACGATTAAACAGCAGGGAGTTAATAGTTTCCACTATTTTAACTTGACATTTCTTAAAGGTGTTGCTCAAAATACATATGATAGAGTGGTATTACTTGTACTCTGTGCACTAATGACCAATCAGTTTATCAATAACATTTATAGGGAATATTGAATACAACATTATATGTCCACTTGCTGGATGACCATATTCCGGAAGAAAAAGAAGAATACCGAATCATCCTATACAATGTCAAAACAGAAGGTAATGCAGAACTCTAGACTGCTATATCTGCTATATCTAAAATTGCCATTTAGTAGTGTAATAGTTTTGTGTGTATCAAACCATTTTGGAAGTGTAGGACTAAGAATATTGAAAATGTTGTGAACTATGCAAAATTTGTTCACATTTTATTGAAACAGGCTTGACACTTCTGTGTATTTATGTATACATATGATACAGGTGTAATAAAATAAATGGATATTTTTATCTTTTTAAATAATCTTGTAAGAAGACAAGCTGTCTCTCTGATCTGTCTCTGAATTTCAAGAGGTCAGAATATTTTACTCTTCCACTGAAATTATAATGAGAAAAGAAGCATGAAATATCCTTTGTTAAACTGGAATTAGTGTCTAAACACCAAACTAATTTGACATGAGTGGTGTTGCTGATAGGTGCTTTGCCAACTTGCCTTAATATTTTGTTTACTCTTGTAATCCTTCAGGATAAGTGTAAATTCATAGAGTTATTCATTAAGGCAACACTTGTAGTAATTTTTTAATGGAATTATTGAGAAATTGAATATAATTTTAACTTTTACAGTGAATTCCCAGAAAAAATTTCTCTTTCCTTTTACAACACTAGTAGTTTAGGAAAGTTTATATTTAGCACTGTCTCTTCAGAGTTTCTCATTTCTTAATACAGTCTTGAACTCTACATTTTATGCCTAGAATTTTTGTTGTGACTGAATGTTCCTGTGCTTGTTATAGAAGGCAATTACATATACATTCTATACCATATGTAAAATTCAGTGAGCATATGCNTAAAATTCAGTGAGCATATGCGTTTGGTTTGATTTCCTTTGCAGCGTTACTGGCTGTCATTTGTACATGAAAATTGCAGTAATGTAAGACAAAACTTTATTTACCTACCACAATTAACTGTAGTCCATTGATTCTTTTGCAGGTGTGTCTCCTTCTGGTGCTGCTGTTTTGGATAGTCAAGGATATGAAGCTGTTCTTACGGTAGAAGCTAGTGATGAACCACATGGAGTACTGAATTTTGCATCTCCATCCAGGGTAGTTTTACTTCCAGAGGAAAACAAAACAGTTCAACTTTTTATTAACAGAGAATTTGCATCTTTAGGTTTGTATAACATCTTCAAGAGAAATTAAATTTTGATTTCAAAATCATTAGAGAAATGAAAGCCATGGCAGGGAGGCTAGAAATTCCAAAAAATCTGGGATACAAATGATGTTTTCAGAACTTCTAGACTCCTTACTGCAGGATTGGAAACTAAGTTTTAATTAGAACTGAAGCCATAGCCTTTAATTCAACAGCAAGGGATCTGGGAGCAATGACGTAGCTAGTTGTCTGTTAGGCTTGTACTTATCTGTCCAGCAAATCTGTCTTGAGTTGTTTGTCAGTCCAAAAGAAATAAAACAACATGAGAAAAGGAGCTTGTATGGAATTATCATTATCACAGCATCCCCTCTATAAACTTCCAGAATCTGACAGTTTAAGAATATCCCATGGAAAAAGTATCATTGATGCCTCTGAATTCAGTTTATGAGTTTATGCCTCTCCTAAGAATTCTGTATTTCTTTTTAATTCAGTTTTCCTTTTAAAATAAAAATAAGTAGTACTAACTTCAATAATGTGCTGCGTGCCAAAGAATTTTTTGTGTTTGTTTCCTGAGTATTTTGACTTCCATTGAGAGATAATATACATAATCATTTTCTATTAACATTTTTACACTATATTTAGACCTCAGTTAAAATCTCTCTTTTTTTTTTTCCTCTGTTTTGAGGTAGAGTGATCAGTTGAAACAAACATTCAAGATCTGGGCACACTACAGATTTGTAGAGGAATTTAAATATCATTTCTTTGCTTTCCATTTCTTTTTTAATATCAATCAGTTTAATAATAAATCAGTTTAACCTTTCAAACACTACTTGGAAAACTGTTAATATATTCTAAGTATCCATTGTAAATGTAAAATCTCTCAATTGAACTCCAATCTTTATTTGTTAAAACTAAGATTCTTTTACAGCTTATGTTTAATTTCATACAGATTAACTTTAAATTTCATTTGTCATTTTATTTCCAGGATCACTCTCTTTGAATTTGCAGTTTGACTTACTCTGGCAGATTAGTGAGATGTGGCTTCGTTATTAAAAAAAAAAAACAACAAAAATTCTAGCTTTTCCTTTAGTAAAATTTGTCAGGTGTGTCCCCTAATTTTTATTCTTTATCAACATCTGTGTCAGTCTATCTGGGAAGGAAACCAAATTTAGAGCTCTCCTTAGAGCCTTTCTTAGACATCAGTCATTCCTGAAACATTCTACTTCCCTTGACACCAAACCTGGT
>WEZZ01032235.1:35461-51663 GCA_013400585.1 Chloropsis cyanopogon | reverse complement strand
GTTGCAGGATGACAACATGGAGGGAGCTGGAGGGGGAAAGAATGGGGTTTGAGACCAAAAAGGGCTGGGCGGGATAAAAGGATGATGGGAAAAAGAAGAGTAGTTAGGAGGGGGGACCACGTGGCTGACTCCATCTTGGCTCCCTGCCACATGGTGGGTTGGGGGGAACAGAAGGTAAGGTTTGGGGAGCAGAAGGTGGGGTAAAGGGGTGCAGGGAAGGTGCTCTGTCAGCTTGTGCCAAGCCAACAGAGTCATAAAGGGCAGAGGAAGCTTTGGGAGGGGTATTTTGCTGTGGCTTTTCTTTCATTTCTCTCTGTACTGATTATTTTCTGACTAAGAGAAACATTTGGAGAAATTTAGAAGCATTTTTGTCCCCTTTTTCCACTTGGCTTGTTAACAAATCACCAATTTGATCCCAAACCGAGACTGAATAGAGATCCTCTTGGGTAAACGAAAGAAAAAACAGCGCATAAATGCATATACATTGCCTTTTGAGATTTTATTTTTGGGACCTATTATTTCTGTGACTACATTATACAGGCTCTTCTGTTGGGCAGACAAATGAGAACCCATTTTAAGATCTAACAGTCTGGCCAACTTAGTCTGCCTTCTTAGCAGCAAGTACAATCAGAAACTGAAAGCACAATTCCCAACCAATCCTAGAAAAGTGGCAGAGTCTCCTCCCCTCAGTTCTGAGGTAGGAGCCAGACCCTTGCTGGGTAGCTCAGCAGCGCGGCCCTCAAACCAAGTTTTCCCCAGCTGCACATGGCTCCTCAGCCACACTGCACTGCGGCTGGGCTTTCTGGGGTTCAGAGCCCCCTGCGACACCCCCATGCACAGCANCTCGTGTGGGCTGCTGGCTCCACCCTCTGCCGAGGATCTGGTCAGTCCAAGCTGATAATAATCCGAAGTGGATTTCTCAGCTCTTGCTGAGGTCTCAGACCACTGGGCGTGGGAGACCTGAGTTGGACACCAGATGTGGTCATGACTTAGGAGGTACTGTACCCCAGCTAGCTAGGTACCCCTTGCCAGTTCCACAAGGACAGAAATGAGAGATGAAGTGCCGCTCTTTTGCCTCAGGACTTGGGTCCTTGATAATCCTTTAATGGGTCTTGCTCAGTGTCCAAGAGGGAAAAGAGGGCTTGGTCTAGCTGAGGTGGTCTTTTCAGACCTCAGAGAGAGGGGTGGGGGAAGGGGGAGGAGCTGGAGACAATGGGGGATCACTGGGGGCAGGGTCAAAGGGAGGGTCCCAGCCCCTAGGGGACAGCCCATTTCCAGGGAGAGGGGAATGGGGGAATACATAGTGAAACATATGATACAGAGTCTAACCCAAGTTATAAAACACCAACCACCCAGTGCAAAATGATAACTAAATGAACTACACGGTGCACCACATGTGCTAAGCAGGAAGAAGATACCTGATTTTTTCCTATACCTACATGTCATGCTACAGCTATACAAAAGTGATGATAAAATGCCTGATCCCCCAGCGACAGTAACAAGCCATCAGCCACAGGAGTGAAGCTACAGTCTCAGGGGCTCTGGATTAGTGTCTCAATTTACCTGGTAAAAAGTGAGTGTCCTGAAGAGTACAGAAGAGGATGAGTTTCTAGCAGGTTTTCCCTTCAGTTGAAGAAAGAATTTTTCTTCCTTTACCCTCTGCTCTGTAGAGCATCCTGGCTTATACCTTCCAAGCTGCATGCCAGGTCTCTGGCCTTTTGTTTCAATGTCAATCCCAAGGTGTGCAAGTGCTTTTGTAAAGTGCCTTTCAACTCACAGGAAGCTGAGCGGATGATGTGAGCTTTTGAAAAAGTCTGGAGGCCTGGCCATGCATACTTAAGTCTGTCTAATTTAGGGAACTCAGTGCACCAGATTTTTTAGGTAAGCTGATTTGTTTCTTGTCTAGAAACAGGTGCTTCGTTAGAACAAAACCACTGACATAAAATGACTCATTTTTTAGTACTGTGAGCGATGTGACAACACTACTTGCTTGTGTGTTACTAATAGAGATTGAAAATCGACAGGAATAAAAGCCTAAATTCAAATAAATCTAGATGTGGTGCCTTGAAACATTAGGGGATAATGTGAGCTTCTCA
Organism: Chloropsis cyanopogon; assembly: GCA_013400585.1. Taxonomy (NCBI): domain Eukaryota; kingdom Metazoa; phylum Chordata; class Aves; order Passeriformes; family Irenidae; genus Chloropsis; species Chloropsis cyanopogon. The sequence goes on along the minus strand of WEZZ01032235.1, from coordinate 49,567 downwards.
GTTCTTATTTTTAAACCTTAAATACAAATGAGAATGTTTCAAGCTTATTTTTTTCCCCAATGTATATTTACATATTTTTAAGTGTTTACACACTCTTTTATGGCACAACACTCTGCAACAGTAATTTCCTCTGTGACATTACTAAACACAGAAGGGCTGAGCAGCCACGTATATGGATACAAAGACATACACACACACATATGTATGTAAAGACCCACAAGTGTAACAGAGCCCAAAGATTTAGAGTGCCATCCACAGATATTTACTTAAGTAACTGAAATTACCACAGAAAACCAGGTAGCAGGAATTTGGTCTGCCCCAGAGGGGCCCAGAACTGCTTTTCTGTCCTCGAGAGCTTGGAACTTCCCATTTTCAGTGATGCTGTTGGGTATATTTTGTGGCATGTCACACAAGGCCAATCTGCCAGCCAGGACAAGGGGGGATAATTCTCTGTGACCATACCCATTTCTTAATCTCCCTAGTCCCAAGCACCACTTGCTAATTCCTGGGCAGCTGTGTGGAAAGCTGACAGCCCTGTTGCACCCTGTATCTAACAAGAAATTCAGAAAGGTGAGGTTTAGATGGAGTGGTTCTAGGTTATGTCCTCAACTCACTCACATGATGTTGGAATTGTGTTGTTATGAACATAGAGAAGAAAGAATAAGAAGGAAGATGGGAGATACCGTTTAGGGCAATGTAAATCACTGGTGCCTGTGATTTATTCTAGTGAAACATCATAAGAGCAATGTTCCACTAGCAAATACATGGGATTTAAATATCTCTTATGTTTAATTTTGCATCTTCTGGTGTGAAGGGCACACTAATCTGCATGGAGCATTCTTCATCTGATTAATTTCATAGATTGCATCAGGTAAATGTAGATTTATTTTCTGATTTATATGTAAATTTTAAAGAAAGTTGTGTTGTTTATGAGTTTGGAGACATGGGGTACCATTTTTTCAGTATTTGTAAGCCACTACCTTGTTTTTCATACTTCAGTAAAGCATTCTGGCATAGCTTCTACATTGTGCTCCCTTGCAACTGAACAGAGAAATGTTTAAAGAAATATAGAATGTTAGTAAACTCAATGCAAAAAAAGCAAAGCTTTACGGTTTTCTTATTTCTGAGAGAAAACATATCTCATTTTTACATTTTGGTTTTGACATGTAGGACAATATAAAAGCTTTTGGAAACTCAGAGTTCAAAGGGAAAGTAAAAAATGAAACAAAAGCAAAATTTTTAAACAGTTATTTAAACACTTTCCTAGCACTATTAAATTCCACATGTTGAGGAAAGATAAATAACTGAAAAACAGCTTTATGGTAGTGACCTGCAATGTTACTTAGGGGCTACTGAGTGGAAGGAACTTGTCTTTTTCTCTCATATTACAGCTATTACATGCTACAAAGCACTGAAAATGATATCAAGCTCTACAGATACCAAAAGAAGGATGCAAAAGCCCTGCATTATTTTTTCCTCAGAACTAAAATTAAATTATTCTTTTTACTAGCCCTACCAAGTCCACAAGCACATCTTTACTATTTTCTATCAACTGCTGTTTACATACAAAATGTAGAGTAAGAAATCCCATTGTTCCTGAAACCAATGATTTGTCCTGCTCCTACGCTATCCTTTGGCAATTTTGCACATCAAAAATGCTTAGTGGGAGGTCCACAATGCTTTATGACATATGTTTGTATGTTTAACTCTTTTTGTCTAAGCTGCCCATCCCTAAAATTGCCTTGTTGTTGTCCCTCTTCTCCCTTTGTTTTCATAACATTTTAAAATTTTTATTTTTTTACCCTCTCCCTCAGTTAGGCTTGAATGGTACTATCTATTTCATTATTATTGCGTTTAAGCTCAAAAAGTTTATAAATGTACACAGGAACAAAACTGACTAAGAAAAATGTGGTTACTATGGGAACATACATTGCAATTTAATCTGCTCTAACATCTAAAGAACCTCTAGGAAATGCAAGGAGACATCCGTTAATGTCAGAATTGCTTGAGCTGCTGTTTACTTCTCTTTTTTGGGGTCAGATTCTGAATCAGTAAGTCCTTCTCCCAGTTTCACCAAGAATACTCAATGAGGACATTGGTAAAATCTGTTTTTCCCTGATCCACACTGTCTCATGTTCTTTGTGAATCAGAAGTTAAGTGAAGGACTTTCTAGGTTTGGATTTGAGCTGGATTAATTCCTGCATTCTTTCTCTGGTTAGAAAATCAGAAGTAACTAAAAAAAATTTCAGAAGCTCCTTGAAAAATTAGAGTCATGAGAATCAGTGCAATTCAAGAAAAATACCTCAGTAGAACACTAATGCATGATAAAAACTCTCCACACAGGAAGACAGAGATCTGCAAAACACATTAAAGCAACCAGTAAGAAGGACTCCCCAGTTGTGGAGGCTGAGCCCCCTGATTCTGGCTAGCTTTCCCGGGGGGTCTTGCTTTGCAGGCACAGTCCACAGGTTTTGCCTGGTCTCTCCTCGCTTGGGAGACAAGGAGGTAACAGGCTGGGTTCAGCCAGCGCGCTTTCCTGTCTTTGTTCCACAAAAGGAGCCAGAGTCAGAGTGACTTGGGTGACAGCAGATCTTTATTCTTCGGAGGTCAGCACCCAAGTGAAAGCATGGCTTTGCTCTCCTCGGGAAACTCCCCCCGGGCGTGGCCCCGCCTGCCCAGTCAGGGGGCTCGGAAGGTTACAAGACATATGGATGAGCCAACTGGGTCTAACATGGTGGGGTTTTCCCAGGGAGCAGCCAATCAGGGGAAGACTACGGGGTTTCTTTCTAGAAGGCAGCAGGGACAAGGGGTGTGGGGACAGTGAGGGTATTCTAGCCATTGGATGGGGTAAGGGAGGGGATGGTCTGGGAGAACCCACCTAGGGGGAAGGGGCAAAGGGGGTGAACTGGGATAAACCATTTACAAATAAATACAATGATAAAACGTAAATTAATACACTTCCACACCCAATCTACCGGAAGGGGAATCCAGAAGGGGATTCCAGATACACCCAGTATCTGAGTGCAGGTTTTTTCTGTTTCTTTGGTTGGGTTTTTTCCGGAACTGCTTAACTACTTCTAACTGATCTCTCTCTTAGATACAACTTGAAAGTTCACTATCACCTAAACCTATGACATTAAATTTCTCTCTTCACCCCTTATGCCTGAAAAAGGCCGTGAAAGAATAGAGAGATTATAATTTAGGAGAACTGGATTGTTTTACACAGAGCTAGGCTGTGAACCAATGCTCACTAAGGTGTAATTTTAACAAAGGATGGGTGCATTCAAAAGCCACCAAGGCTTTGAAATATGAACACCTGTTCAGTGTGACAAACAGAGCCATACGTATAATTTCTTTTAAAGGGACTTTTCTTTGCTAAAAAAGCAAAGGGAAAACAACCCACACTCCTCACATATCTTGTATTGCTGAGGTTTTTCAATCTTTCCAAGAGAAAAGAAGATACTTGATAGTTTTTGAAATTCTTTGACTAACATTTCTTCAGATTGCTTTCTTCACAAAAAGAAAAAAAGAAATTTTCTTTCCAATTTGAGATAAAAATTAGAGATTAATTATGAGAAGAATTAATTGCTAATGATTTACAAATTGACTTGTCAGAATAATTGAAATATCTAAATTTCTATTCCATTTTAGGCATAAGGACAATTTTAATTCATAGAAGATTTGATTTGTTGGCTTTTAATTTTTTTGTTTTGTACCCTGAAAAGCAATGACCATTTAAGAATAAAAAAATAGTAACTTCCTTCCTCTGTAATTACAATCATTGGAAGAAGTATGTGACCTTCCAAGATTATTAGGAGAGCCACATTCTCAAGGTTTTGAAAACTGATTTAATTATTAAATGATACACATCTACTTTTTCTTACAGTCTTGGTTTCCTCAAGTAAATATAGTTTTGCTGCTGGAAGCAGTGTTAACTACAGTTTCAAAAGAAATTAATGACCATGAAGATTTTCCTTTATTTCACAGAGTCCTTTTTCCAGTAATGTGGTCTGTATGTACGTGCACTTTGTCTTTATATAGGTAAATCTTGAAATGCAGACTGTCAGCAAAAAATAAATGTGTGCAGGTCCTCAGGCAGTCTGGAGGGAAGTATTCAAAATCCCACCACTAGGGTGTATCCCAGATGGTCTTTTTCTCTTTTCAGAGCTCAGTCCTAGCTGAGCTAGTCCAATTTTGTCCCTTGAACAGCGTGTTCCTGGGCTCGGTCTGTGTGCTACCACACATGGAGCTGCCTTCAGTCTGCTGCAACCTCACTTCAGCGATTTAATTTTGTCAACGCAAAATTTTGTGCCTAACTGAGGTTTTCTTCTGCTTCCATTTCAGTGTGTGCGTGAGGGGCAATTTTCATCTGCAGGATGCTTAGAGCATTCCCAATCTACCCAAGCAGGAGGATGGCCTGGTTTTCCTCTCTGATTACCAGATTAACAAATATAATAATAAAAAGAAAAAAACCCCTGAAAACATGTTCTTAACTATTTTCCTATGGATGCCACTAGCAACTGATGGAAGTTTTTGTATAGCTGTACAGTTATACAATACCTGATCACAATAACACAAAACCCAGTGTTTCAGGCAAAATATTATGAAATTGCAGGACAAGAAAGAAAATGTTCCCCATTTTTTTGTTATTGCCTCTCTCCATTTCAGTTGTAATATATATTGTCTAAAAAAGCTATCATCTATTGACCTAAGGAAAATATATGCATGTCTTACATCATCTTTGGATCAAATCACGCTTTTCTTCTCTTACTTCTCCAGGCCTGCATTTTTAGAAGGACTGAAGGACAAAGAGGTTAAAGATAACATCTCCACTCCTGTGATGTCCCTAACCTTGACTGTGCAGCAGTGAAGGCAAGATAAAAACTTCATAGCATGAAGGGAGTAAGTAGAAATCTGCTACCCCTTTGCACAGACTGAAACAAAAACTCAGCTGTGGTGTAGACGTGCTGAGTCTGCTATATCCAGGACAAACAGCAGTAAACCACCACATATTTCCTGAATCTATACTGTAAAGTTGTGTGGCTGCAAAGTTATGGGAAGCAAGGTTTCTTAATCCCTCCAGCAGGAGCTGATGGAACATGCATGTAACCTTGCCGGAGTTTCCACCCGCGAAATGCGCCAGCTGGCTGAAGGGTGGACTCACTTCGCGGCAAGCCCACCACCTCCAAGCACAGTAGGAAGGAGGTGGCGGGTTCGTGGGTTCCACAGAAATGCCCGTGGGTCGAACAGCTGAGGCCAGGAAAGAGGAGGACTTTGGTTTAGGTTGCAGCAGAGAGGTTTATTGTCCCCTGCTTCACAAAAGCGAAAGCGCGGGGAACTGGGGAACAACGGCTAAGTAGCCCTTGGGCGGGGCGTAAACAAACCAATAACATCTCAACGGAGGTAACATGACAGCGGGGGTATACAATGAGGGGACAGGAGCAGAGGGGCTTCACAGGCGGCAGCAAATGAGGTTACAAATTCCAAGGGTCTTTCTAGAACAAGGGTGGGGGGGAAGAAGAGTGACAGGTGGAAAGGAGCTGTCACCTGCCCTTCTAGGGAAGGGGCTAGGAGATGGACAGGTGCCTGGTAGAGTCCATCTGGGGGGACAAGGGGGAACAGAACAAACCATTTACAGAACTCTTAATGTAATAATTCAAAACATAAATAATGCAATCTCACATAACCTGAATTGTGACTGTCTGCCCAGTCTGGTCTCAAACCCTACCTGCAGAGTCTGCACAGCATTCTTGGCTTTCACTCATACCAGACAGCAGAAATGTAGCCATGGACTTTAATATGGATAACCTTAGTTGCTTCTGTGTTATTCCCAAGGTTCCCTTGGATTTATCAGACTGATTGCCTAGCCTTCCCATAGAAAAAATATAATTAATCTCTTCCTATCATATTCTCCTTGCACTGATTTGATCAAATCAGGCATGGAATATCCTTGAAAGATAAACCAGAATGAGACAAATGTGCAAAAGACCAAAGAAGTTATGATATGAAAACTGTTATTTTGCAAACTGTTGGGGACCTGTAAGGCTAGATAGATGATTAAATCAATGACAAAAGAGGTCAGCTTTCTCTCTAAGGTATTTCAAGTTTGCTAGTAAGCTCAATAGTAAGCAGTCACAAACAGAAGGTTAGGAAATAATTTAATCTTTAGATAGAGAATAATTCAGTCATCATAGACCTCAATTCAATTAATTCCAAATCTCTCATACATCTGTTCTCTTCTGCTTGTGCTCTTTGGTGTAATGCAACTCTTCTATGCCTTGCTTGAGCAATTAATTGAAAGACCCATGCCCCAGCCTCTGCTCATGTCTCTCATCACCCCATTTAGGACATGGACTTTCCAGGGCTTGTGCCCTCAGTATGTGCATGCTTTCATTTAATGTTAGAGCTTAATAAAAATTCTGACAGTCCTTCAAAGCAATACCCTAGGTATTTTTAGAAGAAAGCTTATTGTCCCACCAGTGGCCTGGGACCTGAAATTACCAACTGAGCAATCGTGGACAAGTCATCTCATTTTCACTTTACCTCAGTTCCCTAATTTTGAAAAGGCTTTGAAACAAGACACCCGTGTGACAAAATATTCAAGTGTATAAAGTGACATGTTATCATACATTAATATAAAAGCAGGTTGTGTATTTTTATCTCCATTTAATTTAATACACTGTTATTTTCTGCACACAATATTAATTCACTGTCTTGTGGAAGTTCTGTGTAGCTCATAAGTTTGATTCTGTCCCTTGCTAAGGTGGTATTGATGACTCTTGACAATCCTTTGACATTATTTCAGCCTAACTATATACCATGAGAGTTATTTCAGTCTTCTCATTCTCTAACAGCATAAAGAGAATTCTCATTCACTATCTGGGCTTCTTTCCCTCACATACCTATGAAAGCAATCCTTACTCAATAAATCATTAAGATATCCCCTCACCCCCAAACCTACAGTCATTTCTAATATTTGTCTCAATAATCTTTCACTGCTACATTTTTATGTAAGGGTGTAGAATGTTTATTCTTATCAAGAATGTAAGAGCTGGTATCTGTTTGTGTCTGGAGAAGCATTTTTTCTGAGCCTGTGCCAAGCTATCTTCAATAGCAGTGAAAAACATTACCATCACAATTGCATGATTGTGGTCCATTATAATGGAATTAACATAAGCCATGTACAGAAGCATTTCAAAGCACTACATTTTTGTACAATAATCTGATTTGGAACTATCACTAGCTGAGGAAAGACTACATGAGGATTAACATGATACCCTCTGTTAATACACACTCTCATGGTCTGACTGGTAACAGTCAGATAAATGTATTTGTCTCAACCAATTCCTACAGATCTGAGGGAAGCCAAGAAAGCAAGGCTGAGCCCAGGGGAGCACAGTGCTTTGTGGCTGAAGTCAGCAAAATTTAATCTGTTATCATAGATGTGATAACAATTTCTTCTGAAATGGCATAGAATGTTTTTTTGAAGATGAAATCATGAGATGTTTCAAGGAACCATGTTTTTTGCAAGCTTTCAGTCTTCGTGGTTTCTCTCATGCTAGATTTGGATTTCACAGCCTGTTAGAATGTAAAATATCATTTTCCCTGTCTTCTTCAGCTCATTCATGGACCACATCTAGCGTGTACAATGGCAATCTGATACACAGTCAACAAACCTCAGCATGACAACTACCAGCTTCAGAGCATTCAGGAAGCCAGGGCACAACATGGTCTAACTACCTGAAACAGCACAGAGACACTTTATACAGTACAACAAATATGCCCAAGAATCACAGCACAGGAAAATCAAAATAATTGGCAGACAGTAAGAAGATCAAGATTTTAAAAAACAGGAACAATATTGCTGTAGCTACTGATTTGTTTGCCTCGAATACTCACCTACTCCCTACATACATCATCTAGTGACCAACAACAGATTCCAGACTTCTCTGTAGTTGTTAGGAGTTGTCCCCTCATCAACCTCATGCTCAGTCTTCTTGGGTTCTGTCTGCATGCAGAATTTAGGCATCTCACAGGCTGTAGTAGAGAATAATATCTGGACCAGATCTGGAGTCATACTAAAAGAGACCCTGAAACTAAAGAGAGAAGGATCCTTCCTGTTCTGCGTTTGATTCAAAGTCTTTTATTTGAATTACAAAAAAAATTTCCTGGAACAAGGACTGAATCTAGGCTTCATCCCTTCTGGGTTAACATCCTCACCTTGTGTTCCTGCTTGCTTGATCTTTCCTCATCTGTTTATCAAAATTACAGCCATGCAGGACAAATATTTCACAAAAATAAAAATGGTATGTGGGCCATTATGGTTAACAGCTACTTTGAAGGCAGGCTTTCACTTTCCTCTGAAAACTTTTTGTGGCCCCAGAAAACTCTCCTATGGTAAAACCAGCAGAACTGGAATCCCTTCATTGATGTATTGTGGTGTAACACCTGCAAAACCAATCATTTTTCAAACAGACACTCACTGAATAAGAGAGCACCAAGAGTCAGAGTCACTTGAGGTGACAGACTTCAACTTCAACACACTTCTGATTTAATGCAAACAGGTTCCCTGTTCCTGGCTGTCATCAATGCTTGTGGGAACAGGCTGGTATTGTAGACACAGCACATAAAATCACGTGATTTGCCACAGTGACTAGAAAGATAACACATCATCAGCATATCAGAGAAATTCATCAACACACAGGATTGAATGCACCTTATTTACATTCAGGGTAACTCAGCACTGAGTCACGGGGAGCGTGGTGAATGAGGGTGAAGATGAGCAGCACCAGGAGTTAATGGATTTGCCTCAACAGGCAAAATATCTGTTGCACAGTGACAAGGAGGAGAAATGAGATGAGAAGAGATGCAATTTAAATTGAAAATAAATTTTTTATCAAGCCTAAGAAGTCTTGGCTGTTACTCATGATTTCAAAATAGCAAATGGTTAATTTAGTGCTCTTTTGCTGCATACAAGTAGCTCTGATACTGGCAGAATGGTTAGCTCTTTCTTTTAGGGCTGAAGGAGAGATTTGTCAAAACAATACGTTTACATGTGGCTTAGAAAACAGCCAGATGTAAAAAAGTTTTTGTCAGATACACTTGAAAGAAACTGCTTTGAAAAAAATTGACCTGTGATATTTTTCAGGACTTTTTAATATCCTATCAGATGATAGGGTGACATGCTCTTTTATGTTTATATCATCATGGAAAAAATAAGCTGCAAAAATGCCATTTTGGGGCAGCCTCAGAGCTAGCCAGGCTTGCCTTCTTCCTTGTTTGAGGACAGCTACCCCCTGATGCTCCATGCATTTTTCCTTTTATTCTATCAGAGAAAATTCTTCTAAACAGAAAAATAAGCATATGTAGTGGTTTTGGTTCGCTAATCTTAATTTTTTTCTCAATTTAAGACTTTCTCATTTCTCGGTTAATGCACTAATGAGTGTGGTGGGTTTTCTTTGGGTGTTGGTTACTCGCTCAGACACTTTGTGCTGTGAGGTAGGGTCAGAATGGTAAAGTAGGTTTTGAATTTTCAAAGGATATAAAGAAAATTTTATTAACAGTAACTAAGAAGGAAAAGAAAGAAAAGAATTAAAACAAAACTATTCAGAACACTTTTCTTTACTCCACAACTTTGTCTTTCTCACTGACAATGTAAAGGAACAAAACTCAAAATTTCAGTCAGTTTACTACTTCTAAAATAGTCTTTCTTCAGTTCACTTAGGGAGAGAAGTCTTTCTTGGAAATGGAGATTTTCTTCACAAGAGGAAAACAACAGGTTTTTTTGTGGTACTCAATTTCTACAGCCAGCAGCCGCCCGGGGAAAACCTGCTAGCGTGGAACTCTTCTCATATTCTACAAGCTTTTCTAGGGTTTGTGTATGGGTTATGTCAACTTGTGGGGTACTATTTTAAAGACGAGCTGTTTAAAAGTAAAAGTTTTCAAATCTATTTCTAAAATCATCTTTATTTTTGGGAGCAGAGATCCCTCTTCCTCTCCTGGGGGGCACAGGACTGGTTTTCTTTCTCGGTTTCTGAACTTTTCATGGGATCACAGCAACTCTAACATCTGTTTACTTTAACATGGAGACTTTTGCTCGGTATCAATTTGAACTTTTCATCTCTTTATAGTTTTATGCGTTACAAGAACAAAGAGTTTTTTTTTTATCACTCACAAGAGGATTTCAGTTCAAAATTCAAAGTATCTTCTCAGTTCTATTACTTAGGAACTTCTTCTCTTACTGACGCTGATGACTCATGTTGTTCTTTTACATTCTTCTATCTTTTCTCACACCTGAGGGAGGACTGAAGCACTGAAAGGGTTAACATCTGGCCCTTTCGGGCTGGGTGCAGGAGTTGTAGCTGGGAGAAGCAGCTCAGATGGAATTACTCAGAATCTCAGCAGCGGCAGTAGCACTGGGTTTGGGGGGAGGTGGGGGGGGCGTTGATGGGGTTTTTCTCTCTCTCCTTCTCCCTGCCTGGATAGATTGCGGACAACTCCCACGGGCCCCGTGCTGGGTGGTAAGCAGCTAGATTAACAAGGCTGGCTTGTCTGGGCAGCAACTCCCCCTCCCTGCAACCGATGGGGGAGTGGGGGCCGGCAGGTGGCCTGGGGAAAGGGCTCAGACCCCCTTGCAAGGCCGCCCGGCCGCACCTGGTTACCTGTTGCTGACCGGAAGGAGAAAGAGAAAAAAATTCCCAAGGTTTCCGTCTTTTAACATGTGTTTTTCACAGAGGCATCTTCAGCTTACATCACTTTCTAAAAAGACAGGTCCTCCCAGGTCAAACCACGACAGCATATTACACTTAAAATTGACAAAATGGACATTGGTTAAAAAGTTTTTTCTACATTATTTTTACAGGAACAATTCAGAAAACCTTAGAAAATTTTTGGAAATTTTTCTGTATTGCCAAATAGATTTTTGGGTTTTTAAAAAAAATAATTAAAAAAAACCAACCCTGCTTCAGTTGCAAAACCAAATGCAGACCTAAAGTGCTCCGCTGAATGGAAGTCAAGAAGGTGTAATGCTGAAAGTCACGCACAAAGGGGCAATGCTGTAGCTAAGTAAGGAACCACACACCTCCTAGTTGTCTGAATGCATGGACTTGTCTAAAACACACTCTTCCCCAGGAGTGAGAGGCACACTCAGGCTACAGAAAGTCTGTACACAGCAGTCATCAAGATGGTAAGAAGCCAGATGACAGCAAAGATGCCCATAGCAAGGGAACAGAGGTAAGAACCAGCACTCACGTTCCTTTTCAGTTTTTACCATGAGCTCTTGACAGAAATTCCTGCTTCGGAGCTTAATTGCTGTCAGGACGGTTGGATTAGGGATGTAAGTAACTGGGCAGTATGGAGCACATAGCGGTGGTTCCCCAGGGTGCTCCAGGGGCCGTGTGGTGCTCAGTGAGGAAAGGCTTCAGGCTGGCTGCACACCAGGAGCAAATGCAGCCACACATAGTCACATATAGAAACCTGGACCCTGGACATCTTTTTTCACCAGTCTGGCCAATTAGGCAACAAAGTGAACTCTCCAGGTATCTTGCTGGTGTTGTCAAGGATTAGCCAGGTGGTGTCCCACAGTGTGATATATTCAGAATTCTTTAAGCTTTGGAAGCTGAACCAGATACAGCTCTTCTCACTGTAGTGCTCTGTTCCAGTTCCTGTTTTTATCAGCTGTGCATCAACTACCTTTTCCTGTCAGTTCCTTTGCTTCTTTTCTGCTTGGGTCAGGGTTGGGACTGAAAGTGCTCAAGACGGTATTTCGTGTTTGGACTCAGATGTTTATTGTTTCTTATCTATATTACAGTCTTACAAGCCATGGGTTCTACAGCATTTCTACAAAATAGCCCTGTATCTATCTCTACAAGGTCTTTTAAGGGAAAACTATCCAATTAAGAAATGACAGCTAAATTATTTTCACTTTTAACCCAATAACTAATCACTCATGTCCCACAATGTGGACCCTTCTGTTCAGTTACACAGTACCCCCCAAACCTGTGAAGAAGAAGGTGAAGAAGAAGGACTAGCCACTGCCCTAAAATCTCCATCTTAGCTTTAGATATATATTACTATATTCTAAAACCTTAAACTCTTGAGTTTTACACCAAGTGATATTACACACTTCTATTCAAACTACACACCCATAATCCCAGTTCTATCATTCAATTTTGGAAGCCTTCTCCACGGCCTCAGGTCAAATGTAGTGCTCTCCTGGGGGTCAGAGTCTGTCAGCACAGAAAGTCTGAAGTTCTCAGTATCCAGGGTTCCAACATTTTCCTTTGCAATTTTATTAGATGCTAGCATCTATATTCAGATAGCCCTGGGACATTAAGTGTTTATGCTTTTTTAACTGGGGAGAGCTTCCCAATTTGGTGTCTCATGTAGACAAGATGGGAGGTAGGGTTAGAGGAAATGTGGTTTACTGGAGTGTTGCAGAGTTGCCATGGTGGTGCAGAAGGTACCTACCCTCCTTGGCGCCATCTTACCACTGTGACAGGGCTCCCATTTCCCCAGGAGCTGTCACCACTAGAGTTGGAGCTAAAGTTTAGGAGTTATCACACAAAATGTGGAGCCAGTCTGCTTGTGACAGAGACTGGGGGAGAAACCAGAGTAAGACAACCTTGTAGAACTCTTATGCAACTGATGAGAATTACTAATTTTTTCTGATGTACGTAGTGGCTACAGCTACACTGAAAAGAAGTTGATGGTTTGCAAGCCGAACATACCTAGCATCCATGTTATCTTTTTATGCAGTCTTGAGTCAGTTCAAGCTCAGGGTGTTCTTCTGGCAAGTGATACTTGAACCCCTCCAGGGCTTCCCAGCTGCTCAAAGGTTGGGATATGTCATTGTTGCTGGATTAAACACAGAGCCCCATATTAAGCAGAAAGGAGATAAATGTGGTTTTGAACACACACATGGCTTCCCCTTCAGTAACACCAATTCCGTTTTTAGACAGGATGTTTGAATCCTGACCTTTGCAGTACAGGGATTAGATCTCCAGAGAAGTTAGTTCTGATCCAGGCTCTCATCCTGACTTCAGAGCAGCTCTGCTGCTCTCTGCTACCTGACATGTCCACTTGAATGAGCAGATTTTCAGATTCAAGAACCTGTCTGCATGGTTCAGGCCATGACTATTTCATCCAGGCACACAGTTTTGGTAGGAATCTGACCATTCAGCTGGTCGAGTGAGCAAGAGGATGGACTGCTGTAAGAAAGAGGAAAAAAAAGGAGGAAAGTTTGCTCACAGTAAAACACAGGTGGGGATATGTCTGGGAATTTGATGTTTTGTCTCCTCTCTGGATAAGGCTACCATTCTCACCTGGAGCATGCACTGATTTTTGTTGTCAAACAGCCTTCAGCAAGTGATATCCTGGAGCTGGTAAATTCTATTAAGAATTCTCACATTTTTATTTCCAAAAACTACTGACAGTTTCTTTCAGGTGCCAGAGTACATCAGATCCTGTCCCTAGGATCATTAGCTTACACTGGCAGGACTGAGAGATTGGCGTAAGGCATGATTAGAAATTACGTTAAAGATTTTTGGCATGCCATTCCTTCACATTCCACTTGCAATTAATTATGTCCAAGACTACCTGATGTGGTGTTGTGGCCACTTTAGAAGGGCTTCCCTCTTGACATATTTACATTAAATATAAGAACTTTCCTTTTTAAAACAGAAAAAGAGGATTGTTTGGGCCAAAAATGATGCAAATTGTCTTTTTCAAAATGTGATACTCCCAAGTGTGCAAACAGAGAACAGTTACCATGGTAACACAGTTCAGCTTCTGTTTCCCCAACTGGATGATGCAATCCTGATTAGTTATGCTCATGTTGGGATAATTTATTTGATGGATTTAGTTAAAAAACAGCTTTTAATGGACACTTATATAGATTTGGTCTACGACTAAATAGATCAAAAGGCATGTGAATAAGGTCAGAGCAAAATTTTGTTCTGAGTTTTTGAAAATACTCACAATATTTTTCTACATTAATTCATCAGTAACACTTGATTCCAAAATAGAAGATTCAAGTAAGATTCTTAAAATTGTTTCCTACTATGACTCAACATATTACAGTTTACTGCAAAACCTTTTTTTTTTTTT
>WEZZ01032235.1:7690-21259 GCA_013400585.1 Chloropsis cyanopogon | reverse complement strand
AACCAGTTTTTTTTTTTTTTTTTTTTTTTTTTTTTGTAGAGCTGGGAATTGTAACTTTAGACTCCAATCACAAACACTAATATAGGTGCAGTTATTAACTCTATTTCTCCCCTTTTTTTTTCCCCTCCCTACCTTAATCCCTGCAAAAGTATGTTTCCTCTTTATTTAAATTCCCTCCACATTATATTCCTGGCTGACAGCAGTCTAAAAAGAAACCCCTACAAACAATAGAACAATACTCTTTTTTGAAGTAAAAACTCTTATCACAAGTTTCCATTAAGTTGGCCTGAAATCATAGTTTGATTACAGCAGCAGAAATATTAAATCTGTAGACATTTAGAATTTAATTTCTCATAAAGCTGTTCAGTGTATTTACCAGCTGCCAAGAAGGTAAACACCCATAAACGTTTCTGGCCAGAGACAGCTACAAGCTTAGAAAATTTGCTTTTGTTTTGGCCATAAAACATATTTTCATACAACACTTCTCTCCCTCTCCCCCAGGAAAGAGATCATTCTTTGCAGAAGTATATTGAAGAACCATGAGCTTTCGGCAAAAGCTGTTTTTCCTTGGGGAGAATACCTAAATATCTCAGGGGAAAGCTTTCAGGTTTATTTCAAATTAATTTAAACCTTTTTGGCTGCTGGTACGCCTCAGCTCTGAGATGTCCCAGGGAGATGAAGAGCACATAGTACCACTGTCCTGTGGTTCTTAACCCTCCAGCACATTCAGAACTTCTTGTGCACTGGGACTTGGATTGGGTGAGTTGTCTGGGCTGCAGATCTTGACCACAGCCTCTAACCTTTTAAACTTGGTAGATATTTCCCCACTGAAGGGTTTGCAACAATCTCTCAGGACCATGGTAATCCATACCTTGACAACCATACTCCATTTTTATCTTGCTGCAGCTTGTTTGTGCACACACTGCCAGCATGTTTTTGTTCAAAATATCAATGATAAAGAAAATGGTATCAAAATGGGAAACTTCCACTGCTCTTCTCCAGAAAGTCCTGTCTCCCAAGCTCCTAAAAGCACTGTCAGATAGCCAACCTCCATCTTGATGTTCTCTTTTCATTCTTCTTCATACCTTTATTCTTCCCCCTGTTTCTTTTCTCTTTCTCCTATCGCTTGCTTCCTTCCCTTACTGCTTGTTATGTTCAACAGATGACCTGGGTGATGAGACTCCTTTTAAAAATTCACAGGCGTGGTAAATTATAAGAAATCAAAGCTATTCTTTCCACACAGTTTTCTCTGAAATGGCAACACAGTCATTCAGGTCAAGAGAATAGGATAAACAGCATCACTTTCTGCTAAAAATTAATTGGGTAGAGTGGCAAAATCTGACAACCCTGCCCAGGTAAGAGAGGTCTCTCATCTCTCCACCCACTCAACAACGGGGGAGTTAATACTTTATAGATAGCTTATCTCATTCATCAGCCTCCACAAAATATTACTTGCTTTCTCCCCTCCTTCAGGGGAATTACTACTTTGCAGAGAACTTGTTTCTTGCTCCCCCTCTCATTTATTGAAAGCATAGCCATATGTAACTTGCCATTTGCTGTCTTAGTTCTCCTCTTGGTTTTGACATCACAGGTGGGAGGTCTGAACATTCCCTTCACTCCCTGTCCTGAGACCTGCAGGACTCCTTTCCCTTTCTTCCTGCTCAAGACTAAAACTAGAGAGTAACATTATTTCTTACAATAATGTTAATGTTTCCTCTGCTTTTTTATCCTCAAGGATGCCTCTGTTTTAAAGTTAATATCATTGCTTCAGATCAACACCAGAGAGGCAAATGAATGAAAGAAAATGTCAGGTGTTCTGAGATATCACTATCCTACAGCCTCTAACTGCCTTTAGATACTAAAAAAAAATGCTTAGTAAATTATTCAATGTCAGTTAGATACCTTCTTTTTTGTGAGGTGCTCAATTTTTGTAAACTTAGTTTAAGTCCCCTCTGCATATTTTGTTGGGTTATTGGACTAACTGGGAACAGAAGTTGTTGGGAAGTCTGTGCCTATGCTCAGTGCTGCTGCTCTCTTTTTGATAACTGCATTTCAAAGTCTCCACTTGCAAAACAAGGATGACAGCAACTCCTTGAACTGCTATGTAGAATGTGACCAAGAAAGGAAAAAAATGGTGAAAGTGAGGTCAAGTGTTAGAAAAAAAACCCTGAACATGCAAGGCATTAAAGCCATCATGAATCAGAGGATAAGCCCTTTCCCAGCTTTTAGAGACTACAATGAAACATTAATGACTGGCCATGCCAAAATACTAAATTTGTTGAATTTGTGAGATGACCTGTGAAAACCACACTGACACTCTTGAGTCAAGCAAAGTGTTTGGCTGGCCTTTATGGATTTTTATTTATCAAATCCCCTATAAGCTTTATGTTCTTTACTGGACCTGAAAAAAGCTATTTTAAAATTATTAAAAGTTTTAAATACCATTTTACTTCTGACTTAATTACAGTTCATCAGGGGCAGGTAAACCAAGTGTTGAAAAATGTCAAAAGGATTGATAATAACAAGCAGTGTCAGAGCCAGGAGGGGACCTGGACTGGTCTTGAAGTAAGATGTTTCTGTCTAATAAATTTCAAGAGAAAAATAAAATTTGCATCTCTGTTCCATGTATAATGGAACTTCCCTTTAGCAATGGATACATGGCTGTATGCTGTGATAGACTGTGCTAGATTAGGTGCATCTGGATTAAAGTGGGCTGGGCACAGACTCTGTCTCCAGAGACACTGACAATTAATGACCCCAGAAAGGTCAGTGTCAGAACTTACTATGGTGTCAGTGAGGGCAAGAAAACGTTACCAGGAACTCATTTTTAGAAAACTCTAGTCCATGTTTCAGCATTTTTTCAACTTCTTCTTCCCTGGTAGTGTAAGATAGGGTTACTTTGAGGTCTACTAAAGCTTATGGACAACAACAATGACTTTCAAGGAGTTTAGTATGTGGAAGTTATGTTGCTTCATGTATATGTGTAAAAGTTAGATATCTATGGTTTTGATCTAGATATATTAGTTGTCAGTGAGGAAGAACATTCACTTTTAGCCTTTCATTCATCTGGCCTATTTCAAATCTCTTGTTTCTATTGAATTTATATAATGGGCTTGCTGGCTTAGCGAGCAGCAAAGCCCCACAGCCACTCTCTCACTGCCCTGACCCCAGCAGGATGGGGGCGAGAACTGGAGAAGTGAGAAAACTCATGGGTTGAGATAAAGGTAGTTTAATGGGATGGAAAAGGAAGAAAATTATAGTACTGCTAATAACAGTGATGAAATAAGTAGAATACACAAAACAAGCGATGAACCATGCAATTGCTCACTGCTTAGTGACAAATGTCCAAGCAGTTCCCAAGCAGTGGTCCCCAACCTGTTTCCCCCATGTTTGTATACTGAGAGGGATGCCATATGGCATGGAATACCCCTTTGACCAGTCTGGGTCAGCTGTCCTGGCTGTGTCCCCTCCCACCTTCTTGTGTCCCTCCAGCCTCCTCACTGGCAGAGCATGAGAAGCTGAGAAGTCCTTGACTCTGGTTGAAACACAGCTTTGCAATAATGAAAAACTTCAGTGTGTTATTAACACTATTCTCATACTAAAGCCAAACCACACAATTTTATCATTTACTAGGAAGAAAATTAACTATATTCCAGCCAGAATCAGCATGGCACGAGAAGCACCTTTCTCCAGTACAAAGCCTGGGTAATCAGCTCATACACACAAATTTCCATCTGGTCAAATGAGACAAAAAACCCCTCTGTCCTGTCAGACAGTGTCACTCCTTCAAATTAATATCCATAGTACCTTCTGACAATATGCCCTTCTCTAGTGTCCTTACAACATGGCAGGAGAGATGGTAGGAGCGTAGAGAAGTTTGGGACGAAAGTTGTCTTTATCTCAGTTTCTTTCTCTTGAAGCTAGTAAAATTCTTAAGCAGCACAGAGGCTGCTACTAGACTTAATTATTGATTGTCAAGGATCCTTGAGACCTTCCTAAGGAACCCTCATGATGAGTACAAACTACTGTTCATCGTTATTGTCACTGAAAGATTTACAAGATGAACGTTTTCTATATGCATCAATTACTAACCCAGCTCTTGCACTTGGAGCTTTGAACCAAATTTAACATCTCCAAAAAATATTAACACTCCTGCTGGCATTGTTTATCAGTTAAGTCTAAAACTTGCATCTCACAGCTCTGAAAGGAAAAATATTTACTTCAAGTATCTAATTTTATTCTTTTTTTACCACCAGCCCCAATGGCTTAGAATTATATTTTTGCATGAACTTATTGCAGTTTGCATTACTGTGAAGCCACTTGGTGTAGTAGAACCACCCTTCCAGAACCAACTTTATTCATAAAACTGACACTGAGTTAAATATCTATCTGTATTTAGAAAATTTTCCCTCACTATATAGATGTTTCTTTTGCCAACTGCAGATTGTGACATGCAGACTGTTCTGCCAGAAAACCACAGATCCAGCCAAGAGAAAGAGATGTTGTTTCATTGGTAAGGCTCAGGCCTGCAATAATGGGTAAAGGAAGTTGCCATCCACTTTTTTTCTGCAGGAGTTATTATTTTCTGTTGAGTTTTCTGAGAAATTTTTAAGCAATCTTCTGCCCCTCCTATCCAAAGCAGTGATCAGAGGTGTTTTTCAGCCAGAAGCATGGCCAAAGCCAGATACAAACATCTCTAGATTACTTGAAAACACCAAATTGAACATCAGCTGTTGCTGATAACTGATTGTGATTCTTTGTTGGCATGGAGTACATTTAGTTTTGCAGCATACTCCTTCATTTCCATATAATCAAATGTTTACACTCCAGCATAAACAGAAAGTTTTATGTTCTGTTATGAGGAATCACAGGATCCTTTTCTGCTTCTGCATGTAATAATGTAGTTTGGGTAAGCAGACTGATTTATTCCAGATGAGAAAACAGCCTGATATGTGTGAAAACCCCTACACACAATTAAGAAAGATTTCTCCCAAGTTTTTGTTAGGAATATCCTATATGGGTTAGAAGGGATAGAAAAGATGAACTGTCTGTTTCTAATACCAAAATTTATTTTGCCTTCATGTTGTTTTTGGAATATTGATAATGGAGGATACTTAGGGTCTGCTGGCTTTTGTAAGCTGTCATCAGATTTAGCCATGTAAAACCAGAACTGAGTCAATTTAGCTTTGTACCAAACTGTGAGATCTCAGGGCAAGTGAAATCTGAGTTCAGCTGTACTGACAGCCTTGTGGGCAACTCCCTTTGCTTTTTGCATGGTTCTTCTAAACCAGTGTTGTTTTTATCATCTTCCTGAGATGTAGATCAAGATATCTAGCTCTAAACTCTGAACTGATTCACATTCAAGGGTTAGATGGTGGGTTTCATAGCATGGCCTTTTTGTGGCAAAAAATGTCGTGTGTCAGATGGAATAGGTGCCAAGGACATTGGATATCATACCACCAAAAGTGAAAAAACTTAACCAGTGTTGTTAACTATTGCAGTTCAGTTGCAGGCCTAACAATATTTATAGTTTTTCTGAACACTCTAAAAGGCTCTCAGACAGCCTTTCAGATTTCTTTCTTTGTCAGGCTTCTTTATTTATTTCAAATGTATGCTTTCAGCTTTCTTGCAAATAGGAATCATTAGTGCTAACACAGAAGATATGTAAAAATAAAACACAATGCCAAAAGATCTTTCATTGGCTAAAAGTGATGCTTTTTATACAGTGCTGTAATTTCAAATGTGTCGCTGTTTTTGGATCAAGGGTATAGCATGAAATTATACAGTTCTAGGGAAAAAGCCTACCAGAAGTTTTTCATAGGATTCATTAAAAATTGGTTTTGCTCACTGAAAAGTAATTCAGATTTTGGGGACATAAGACTGCATCAACCAAGATCAATTTCAAAGCATTTTGACAACTTTTCACTAAAGCTGAAGTCCTAATTTTGGAATTCATTTTATATATCACTTCCAACTGTTTCTTCACCATTTTGGTATGGGCATTTGCTTCCTAAATTAGACTATTTTACTGGTTTGAAATAAATTGAAACTCTAGAAAATGCCTTCCTTAGCACTGGATATGCATAAGGAAGCTGCAAGCTGACAGCATACTTCTAGTTTTTAAGCTCTCAATTACAGCCTTCTTCAAGTACTGTGCTCACAGGTGTGACAGAAATCTAGATAAGACACTGTATGATATACTTGATGCAACCATCCATCCTACATTTAGTCTCAAGTGAGTTTCTCCACTAATCTGTTATGTCTCTGTGTATCTCATGTCAGCACACCACAGATTAACTCCCTAAATTCAGAATCTGTCAGCTTTTGTCTGGAGATAGATTACTTTGCTTTATGTTGTCACATTGAAAGCCACAAGTCACAGCACACCTCAGTTTAAGGATGAATTAGAGTCCTTCCCCTGTGTACTGCCCCTGCAGTGTTAGCCACAAACAGAACTATGTATAAAAAATAAGGGAATGCATGATTCCTCTACCTGTGTTTACACTGAGGGGCAGCCAGCTCCAAGGGGTGGTGAGGAAATAGCAGAATTAGAGGCAGAATTGGGTTGTATTTTGCTGGTGTCATCACAATCTGCCTCAGGGTCCTCCATGGGGAGGACTCTTGAGAGCTGCAGTTATGAGCACTGGGAGAGAAGTGTGTGATGTGAGATGGTGAACATCTGAGCACCCTATACAATCACTGAAACTTTAGTGCTTCCTTTACATTCTGAATATAGCAGTTTCTATTTCCCTGGTCTTTGTGTTCCTCTTTTCTTCTTATAATGAGCTTTCATCACTGTCTTTAGAGAGAACTGAGGCAAAATTGCTTGTCTGCATGTCATAATTAAACTACCCTTAATCTTTGTCCCACCTGCACAGAATAGCCACTCCACTTGTTACCGTTGTTATATTTTATTGGAAAGAAGAGCACTTTCTGACTAGGAGCAAGTCTTCCCTTAGCCCAAAACCTTCTGATGCAAAGCTGTGTTCGCGCAGAGAAAGTTTCAGCTCTACTGTAAATCTCCCAAATGTGTTATTTTCACAGCATTTGGGGGTATTATCTCCATTTTCAGTGGTCTGTCATTCAGTGCTCCATCCTCATGAGCACAATGATCCATGAAAGCTTGGGAGGTGTTTTGCACAGTGGCTTAAGTACTCCACTGCAATAAAGATAATACGTCTAACAGTCAGAGAGGCTGTATTTGACATTTTGTGACACACAGCATAGCTGCAAGGTGATGTGGGTCTTGTAAAACATGTCTGTGCTGAGAACAACGTGGGCCTTGGCTTCTATTCACCTTTAACAGGGAGGTGAGCCATGCCACTGGAGCATTTCAAGCATATGAAATGTAAAAAACCCCAAATTTCAAATTTGTCTTAGAGGCCACCTTCTCTTGACCCCATTGAAGCCGGTATTGTGGGTAAGAAGGGGACGGTAATGATGGAATATTGGAAATAGTCAGTACTCAGAATTGCTAACAGAAACTTCTGTGCATCAGTCATGCCAACCAACTGAACCTCCTAATCCCAAAGGAAATTTGTGCACTAAATAGCCCCCATGTCCTGAGAAAATGTTTCTGTGGTGTTGGGGTAAGCAAGAGAGCAGCAGCTCCTGCTTTCCCTCAGCCTGTACTTCCTA
Source organism: Chloropsis cyanopogon (assembly GCA_013400585.1). Lineage (NCBI taxonomy): Eukaryota > Metazoa > Chordata > Aves > Passeriformes > Irenidae > Chloropsis > Chloropsis cyanopogon. The sequence goes on along the minus strand of WEZZ01032235.1, from coordinate 13,621 downwards.
TATGGTAAAAGGCTCCTTACTCATTCCAGCTTTTCAATGGGAGCAGCCAGACTCATCTTGATTCTCAGTTCCTCGTGTTATTCAGTGGGGGCCTTGTGAAGGACACAGCAGCAAACATGCTCTGTTTTGTCTGGGGCAGGTCCTCCATGGTTACCCTTGGAAGATCACCCTCATTTCAGCATGACAGGCTGAAAACTCCTGGCTTGCACTCTGTGCCAGGAGGCCAAATGGACTCAGCCTCCTGAGGGGTTTGGCTGTGTGACAGTCACATGCTTTAAGGCACAGAACCTTGAGTGCAAGCTCAGTGTCGGGTTCTGAACCCTTTATGCAGCAAATCCAAGGCTGTAGGGCAGGACAAGAGAGAGCTGTCATCACACTGAGCGTGGACCCTGTCATAGAAACAATCCACCCAAGCATATGCTTAGAAAAGAGCAGAATATTTTGTTGTTAAGGTACTTGAAATAAATCCAGCCCATGTTTCCTTCTAGCAGAACCTGGGGCTTTGCATCCCAGAACTGCTTAGGGGAAGAAACGACAGGAGGGAGTATTATGCAGATGAGTCCATCTTTACTCCAAAGCCCAAAATAAGTACTGCGATCATTTCTGGGAGAGAGAGAAGGACCTGGAGCAAATCCAACTGGATGATGCACTCCAAATTCCCCTGGAGTTCCAATTACCACACAAATAAAACTAAGATAGTTTTGAGGATGAGACCAACTTAAGGGTAAAAAATAAAACATTACTGAGACATTATGTATTTCCTAAAACCCATCATTACACAGTCAAGAAATTATCATCAAAAATTTCACTTAATTGCAAGGTAGTTGACACATCAAATCAAACACGGACTCCAGACGTGCTTTCTCAGAAGGCTCGATCCAAAGGATCTTTTTATTAAAAATGGCTCTCACTTTATAGTGAGCTCCGCTGAAAATCACTTGATTGGTCAATGGACATGACGCCTCTCTATAACCATTGGTTTCAGATAGAGAGAACATATTTTGAAAACATACAGAAAGAAATGTAAACTCACAATGAGGAAAACACCTGCTGTTTTGAGAAAGAAAACTGCTTGCAAGGTTTTCTGCCTGCTATCCCAAATACTCGATAGCTTCAAGGCTGTCCCTTTTCAGAGAAAAGGTTTCTTTGTGAAAACCTCTGGGCCTGCTTCTGAATTTTCTCTAAGTCCACAGCCTGTAAGCCCCACAGGTAGTTTCCTCCTTAAATATAACTTACACACACACACTTTTAATTATTTTTAATGGCGTGAATAGCTTGAAGAAATTTGGTTACTCTGTAGGAGAACTAAGAACCTTCAGGACAAAAAACCCAGCAGCACAGATGCTAAATTTCTTAAAAGACATAACTTAAAATCAATTTTCAGTCCTAAACTCATTAAGGGCTTACTTGTAATTTCTAAAAGAAATTCATTCCACCCTGAGAAGATAAGGGCTGTACATTGAGGAGGATGCATGTTTTCCCAGTGCAATGTGAAAGGTCAAGCTTAATTTTAAATGTAACATAAAATTCAGACTGTCTTAAATTGCCGAAGTTTCCACCCGAGATTTGACGCCAGCTAGCTGAGGGGTGAAAGCTTGGCGGCACGTCCGCCACCTCTAAGCACGGCAGGAAAGAGGTAGCAGGACTGTGGGTTCTATGGAGTGTGCCTGTGGGTCGAACGGCTGTAGCCAGGAAGAGAGGAGGACGATCAGCACAGAGGAGTTTATTGTCCTCCGAGCTTCACAGGAACAAAAGTGAAAGCCCGGGAAACCGAACAAAGACTAAGTACCCCTTGGGTGGGGCGAAAACAAGCCAATAACATTCCAACAGGGGTAACATGACAGCGAGGGGGTACAATGAGGGGGCAGGATCGGTGGGACCCTGCAGGGGGCAGCGAATGGGGTTGGGAATCCCAAGGGTCTTTCTAGAACAAGGGTGGGATGGGGGAAGGAGTGACAGGTGGACAGGGGGTGTCACCTGTCCTTTTTGGGAAGGGGCTGGGAGACAGACAGGTGCCTGGATGAGTCCATTCGGGGGGGCAAGGGGGAACAGGGCAAACCATTACAGAACAATTAATACAATAATTCAAAATATAAATAATGCAATCCCACACTAAATGGAGGGGAGGAAGTGATATCTCTTAATAGGGAAAATGGAAAATCTGTATGATTTAACTGTAGCTTAATGTTTGATATGTGGATTTGAATCTTTGCCCTTTCTCCCTGCCACAGCCCTACTTTGATCTTCAGTGAATTGCTCAGCCTGTTTCTTCCAAACTGTACAGCAATTAATTATCACAGTCCAGCTTCATAAATATTAAGAAAATAACTCAATTTAGATATGCCTGGACTCAAAGCCCAAGCAGACACAGAAGTATTCAGAATAAAGTGCCCTATTAGGTGTGCAGCAATCATTGACATTTAACAGTACCTATAGCTACTTCTGGCAGAGCTTTCTTTTGTTTGTTTATGAACTACACAGTGTGGCAGTGTTTAGTGGCTTTAGGCAGGGCAGGCACCTCCATTCAGACTTAGAGCTTCTTACAGTGAACCACTTTCTTTGGAGCCCAAAAAGTTGTTTTCCTGGTTCATGCCATGATGTCTGGTCTACCAGAGCCTAGAGCTCTCAGTGAGCACATTTCTAGCTCATAAAATTCGGTTTTAACCTATCTACTGGAATACTTTCACATATACCACAGAAGAGCACCTGGACAGATGTCAGCCAGAAAATCAGGAGAGAAAAAACCTGACCACAAAACCTGGGTCTCCATGATAATATAGTGATTTATTAAAAAAATATGGACATTGATCTAGTACCGATATCCAACTATGATGGACAAAAACTCTCTAACAGTTTAAAGTTAGAAGGTGTATGTTTATTTATGACGTTGGATGGTATGCAGGATAGCTCCTGAACACATACTGTGATTTGCAAGCAATTACAGAGTCTTTTTATCTATACAAGTATTGAATATCCAAAATACAAATACATATTCATAATTTTAGTACATCCCATTCCCGCTTCGTATGTTAATTAGTTCAAAAGCTATTAAGCATGTGTAGTTTGCTCTTTGAAATGGGTCGGTGGTCCTTTTCATGGGGAGGGGTCCCAAAATGATAAAGTAAATAAAGTCTTCCTCATTTTGACCTTTCTACCTTTTCAATGCAAGCATAATAAATGAATATAAATGATCTCTTGGTAGAACTCCCATTCCTTGTTTTAAATTAGTTTCAGAACAGAAGAGGCCTACAATAGTCTTAAGTTTCTATGATCCATTTATCAGTTTCTATATTCTTCATTATAAACCCAGCTGAATAAACATTATGTTGACAAGCAATCAATTATTAGTTAACTACTAACTCTTAACTTCATCAAGGCCTACCTTTTAATTAACCCTAGTAAAGCTTATATCTAACTAAAATTTTATCTTCTATAGAATTTCTAAACTCTTAAAGTTTATGTTTCAATAGGAAAAAGATTTTATTTAATCATACAATACAGAATCATGAAATATGAGCAAAGGCATGGCAAAGTCAAGGTGCATATGATGATCATGCCCATGTAGATGAAAAATAAAAAATAGCCATTGAATTCTAAATATGACATCATGAACAGCAGCAGATGTCCCACCTCATCTATTCAGGCTCCATGGTTAAGTTTCAAGAACAGTTTATGCATCTGCTTGTGGAAAATATACTCGAATGCCAGAATGCTTCCTTTATTACCTTCATTAATAAAAGGGTTTCTACAAAAGAAAATGGAATATAATATTTTAATTTTCTGTTGAATACGCTTATTGGGTAGAGGGCACCCCTAGTGTTCCTTCCCACATTTTGCACCTGAAAATCCCTAACTCCTCTCTACCTCATATCTCTGGTATATTATAATTGTACAGCTTTATAGCTTTAGCAAAGAATAGGTTGTATTGATTTAGGCACACAGACTGTAATAGTTACTTGTATGATAGTCATTGTTATCCCATTCTATCCCTATGGTTACAATAAACTATTAGTTTACATTAAATAATGTAACTAGATTCACTGTCACTCTAAGACTTAAATTATAGTTCTACCTAGATTAATTTCCAGCAGTTACAATGATTTCCCCAATGAAATTATTCATTTCAGCATCCATCTAAATTGATTTCTTTGGGGAAAGAAGATAGGAAGAGAGATGCATGTGCTAAAACTTTCCTTGGCATAAAGTGATGCAGTCAGTTGGCTATTGTCTATAGGCTAGCAGAATATATGACAGCACTTCTTATATGAAAACTCTATACAGCCTGTCTCCTTCAGTGAATGTTCATATCTGAATGTACAATCCTTATAGCAATGCAAAAAAGTTCTCTACCATGTAAAGATTTGTTCTGCTGTCTTTATGTTAATGCAAAGCTCTTCTATAGTCAGAACCATGTTTACAGATCTGAGGACAGGTGGCACGTCCTAAGCAATCTGTAAAGCTACAAATTTGGTGGCATCTTTATGACTCAGAGGATTCTCTACAACATTATGTGTAAGGCAGGAAATAAGTTGTCAACTTACACATCTAATTCTCATGGCTCTTTTTTTTTTTTGTTTTATTTTATACAGCAGTAGATAGCTGTCTATACTGCCTTTGTGCTCACTTCTCAACTGTAAGACTTTAAAGGGAATCTTTGTGAACATCATTCCGCCATTTTAAAGACAGTGGCCAAAGTACAGAGAAATAATAGAAATGTCCATATTCAGGATAAGAAAACACAAGAATAGCTCTGATTGCTGAAATCAAAGATTAGTCCAAGCCAGTGTTGTGTCTTTAAGATAAGCATAGCTGATCCTTCCTCACCTGTGCTATCTCATGTCCTAAAACGAGCTTATATTGTCGTCCTGAGACAAAGACTCAGGTCATCATGCTCATGGACACTGGATATGGGCTACATCTCTCTCAACCAATTATTCTTAAGCTGTTCATTTAGGAGTTCTACAGGTTAACTCTATATTGTGCAGGGAAACCCATTCCCTTTCCTTCATCCTAAACTTACTGTATGTAGCAATTTCTTAGAAGACTTTTAGCCTTTTCCTTTTTTTTTGAAAGAATTAACAACTTCTCCCAATCTTCTGTCTCCCCATCATAGAATCATGGAATGGCTTGGGTTGGAAGGGACCTTTAATACCATCTAAGTCCAACCTCTTTTTCACAAATTTCCCTTGCGGTACTAGAAAACCACAAAGAGGTCCCTCAGAGCCTTCTCTTCTCTGTGCTGAACAACCCCAACTCTTTCAGCCTGTCTTTGTAGGTGTGCTCCAGCCTTCTGATCATCCCCATGGCCTCTTCTGGACCTGTTCTAACAGAATCACATATTTCTCATGCTGGAGGCTCCAGAGCTGGACACAGTACTCCAGGTGGGATCTCAGAAGGGCAGAGGGAGAGGGGGAGAATCACCTCCCTCAGTCTGCTGGCCAGAGCCCTTGTGGCCTCACATCAGCTGTCATGCCATACAGTAGCATTAGATCACTTCTTCTGAAAGGAAAGTTAACACCAAAAGACTGTATAGACATGTTATTGCTTACCATATAGACATGTTATTGCTTACCATAGTCATGTCATATCACAGAAACAGATGGGAGCAGTATATTCAGATTAGTCACCAGAAAAAGTTGTGATGAATTCTAGAAGCAGCTGGCAAAATTAGGTGGAGGTGGGATGAACTGGCAGAACAGTTCAATAAAGGACTGTTGAAGGGAGAAGAGACCAGAAGGAATAAACACAGGGAGAGCATATTTTTCAAAATATATTCCCACTCTATATCCCAAGACCGTGAATCAGAAATGGTACAGAAAATTATAGTGAAATTATTTAATGCCCTGAGGTAATATGAAGACTGTTTTCTCAGAGGAAATTCCATTCAATTCTGGTTATCCACAGGGACAAAAAAAAAAAAAAAAAAAAAAA
>WEZZ01032234.1:3636-37588 GCA_013400585.1 Chloropsis cyanopogon | reverse complement strand
TTAAACTATTTTTAATTAGTATAGTATACTTTGAATCTGTGAATCTGTATCTTTAAACTATGATCTTTCTATCTGAAAATGTTATCCTTCAGTCATATTTAAAACTTCATCATTTTAATGTAATAACCTCTTTGAATCTAAGCACTACCACAGAGTTTTTTGTAGGGTTCTTTTTTTTGTTGTTGTTGTTTTTGTTTTGTTTTGTTTTGTTTTTGTGGGGTTTTTTTTGTTTTTTTTTTTTTGGTTTTTGGTTTTTGTTTTTTTGCAGCCTTTTAAATTCCTTGAAGGATATTGAACTTTTGGTCACTGTTGGTCACCAGTGCAGAGTAGTTGCTAGGTAGAGACAGTCTGAATCAGAGGCTGCTTGCTGCTCAGGGCCAAGTGAAATGGTGCTTTGTCCCTCTGGGTTTCTTTGACTACCTCTTCCAAGAAACAGTCAGTAAATCTCTTAAATATAACCTTGGGTCACAACCTGGAGCAATTGAAATTCCCATTTTTATGGAGTTTTCTATGTCTGCAGTCTCACAAATACTGCAACTGGAGTTTAGTCATTCTAAGTACTGTCTCCATATTGTATGGCTTTAGTATCTCCGGTATTTTTCCTGTGTAGGCAGTAAATTATTTGTAATAGAATTAACTCCTGGCTTTCTGTAACATGTATCACTACTTCTTCTCCCATTATATTCCTTGGTTATTGCAAAATTAAGTTGTACCTAGAGGTGATGGTAAGAAAAGGAAGATCCTTAAAAATGAGACAAATCAAAGCTGCTGGAATTTTTCATATAGGTTAGATAAATAAGAGCTGATTCTCAGTTTAGCACTAGATATTAGTTACATTTCATTTCTGTCAGTTTTTTTCTTGAGGCAAACCTCCAAGTCTTTTGAGACATAATGTTCTAATGTCCTAACATTCAAGCTGCTTGGTTCTTAAGCAGTGTATTGTAAATAGCCTGAAGTGAACTATTTGTTTTTGAGTGGTTTGTGGGGGACTCTTTGGGGTTTTTTTTGGTTTTGGTTTCTTTTGGGAGGAGGCTGTGGGTTGTTTGTATGTATGTTTTGTTAACAGCACGGGAGCAGTAATAAAATGGCTTTGTGGCTGGATATAGTGGAATATGCAATCTTTAATCTTACTATATTTTCTTTTCAAACACAAAAGATGCAGCACCCAGTGTCCCTTGTCCACATCTGGTTATGGCTGTTAACACAATTTCGGTAACATGATTCACCATCTATTAAAAGTCTACAGTAAAAAAAACTGAACAAAGTTTTGCTTGGTATGGATGATTTGTGTGCAAGTTCTTTGCTGATAATGCCTGAAGTTTGATGTGGATGAATAATGCAGATGAAAGTTTCATGCGTGAAAAGTTGGTGTTTCTCTTGCTGCATCATAAACACACTGCTGTTTCTGATTAGGTTAGAATCAAAATGTAAATAGCTCCTGCTGTGACTAGGGATATTTAAATTTCCTTATCCAGAACATTTATTTTCATGAATCAAACAACTGAAAAAAACAAGATTGGGAATTTTCAGTTCTCAATGCCAGATAAGCTTGGCTCAATATCAGGGTCAATGATGAAACCTCCATTTTTTTCAGTTACTGTGACTGTGTTGAAAAATAAACAGGAGGCCTCAGGAGCCTTTTCCTCATGGGAAAATTGTGAAGTAGACTTGTATATCAGTGCTGAAAGCAGAGTCAGTGTTTATAGGATCACCATTTGTTGTTTAAAGGAAACCTTTTTTATTTACATGACAGCTGAACTTTGTCCAGTCACCTCATTAGGTATGTCTACCTTCTGTTAAGTATATAGGTTGCTGAGAAGTGACATTATAAATTTATAACAGCTATGTGAAAATTATGTACAAAAGAGTGTTCTAAACAAATGAATACAAGTTTTGGAAAGTAATTTATTAAAAATTACTTTGATAATAAAGGTAATCTTGCTGTTGCTCATCATCGATGAGCAATCCTTGTCTTCTCATTTCTTCTCAAATGATATTTCCCTCAATTTTCCCATAAGCCCTAGTAATTTTGCAATTCTTTTTAAGGTTATGCCACTGCTATTGCACAAAGTGTTTGAAGGAAACCCATTATGCTGCTGATTTGTACAATGGACTTCTAATAATTTCCCTGCTGGTTTTCATCCCAATTCATATTCATGTTAGCAACTTGTTAACTTTTTTGGGGTTTTGACCATATCCAGACTTGGAATTAAAATGATAATTGAATTATTTTGCTTTAAGCTGAATGTGCTTGAGGTGGATTGGAGGTTTCATTTCCACTGTGGAACCCAAAGCTGAGTGGTTTTTTTTTAGGTTTTTATGCTGGTAGTGAGAGATACATGCATGACCATATAGCTTATTTTATCCCACTCCTCTGGTGGACATTTAATTACAACAACACTACTTTTTAATGAACTTTAATCAAGAACTTGGGCCATAATTTTGAGAAACTGTATTCAGAGTTGAACTCAATATTTCAATATTTACAATCACCGTAGTTCTAGTCTTTACTCTGTTTTCCACATTTTATTGCCTATATCCATTTACTTCATGCCTCTTTGAAGCTTCTTTCCACGATCATTTTTCTCCATTTGAACAGCTGAAAAAGCTAAATAAAGACTATCCAAGTAGAAGGTAGTGTGTGCTGCTAGCATGCCTTTGCAAAATAGTGTGTACCTTGATGAAGTAGGCCTTTAAAAAACTTTAATTCTTTGAGATATATTTGTTTTGAAGTAATTTATTTTTATTCACTGGAGACATTAATTTTTTTCCTTTATTTTCTATTCTAGACACAAGCTGTAGCTGTCACTGCAACTTGAATATTTAAAATATTCTAGCTTTCACATTCTAAAAAATTATGAAATTTAAAGCATGGTGTGCTTGCTTAAATGAGCTTACAGGTCAGACATCACCTTTCACATTAAATTCTCATCAAGTGAACTCAAATGTGCTAGACAGAACCACCAAAAGGCTTTAAGAACAAGATTCTGAAGCTGTCCTTGTTTCATGTAACATGTCTCATGTATGGTTGCCACAAACTAAGGCTCTTCAGGGAGCTAAGAATTATTCTATCTCTCATGTTTCTTGTGGTTTCTTCATTCTATCTACCGTACTCAATAGCATTCACTTAGAAATATGTGCAGCAAAACTCAAAATATCAGGTTAAAACATGAGCCAGAAAAGCTGATGTGACTTGTACAATATTTTTTGTGAATTTTTAAGTTTTATCCAGGCTGGTGAAGTACAAATTAATTTTAAGTTGAAGGCCTTAATGGCTAAGAATAATTTATATTGACTGCCACAAGAAAATTTTTGTTAATTGAATGTGGTCTAAGAGCATTCCATGTCGTGTTTTTGCAGACATTGATGAATGTGGAACTGGAAGGCACAGCTGTGCCAATGACACTGTTTGCTTTAACTTGGATGGTGGGTATGACTGTCGATGTCCTCATGGCAAGAACTGCACAGGAGACTGTATCCATGAAGGCAGAATCAAGCACAATGGTCAGATTTGGGTGCTGGAGAATGACAGATGCTCTGTCTGCTCATGCCAGGTCAGTACAAATGGAAGCAGCTGCTTCTGCAAGGTGGTGGTAGGGATGAAGGACAGAGCGTCAGGATCCAAGGGAAATTCCTGCTTTAGCTTCCTTCTCAGGTGCATGTGTGGAGCTACAGAAATAAAATCATATATTACATAGGATTTTGGAGATAGCTTCTCTCTCCAACCTGCATGAGCAAAACATTCATTGGAAGTTTATTATGTGGTACTGGGAGAAGGATGATAGTACTGTTTTGTTAGCAGAGATCCCACCTGTGTTCTCTGGGTGGGAGTAACAGCATTTTCATGCTAATAAACTGTCTAGACACCTACTGGGGCTGGAGACTGATGCCAGTGTCTCTAGCAGATGGCTATAAATAGAAGTAGGTTGTGTGTCTGCAGAATAATTCAGCTTAACTTTCTCAAATGTTTGCTGTGGGAAGGTTGGTCCCAAGCTAAATGCTGATGGAGAATGAAGGGCCAAAACACTGCTGACAGTATCCTGAGCATTTCAGCAGCTCAACTTTAGCATACATGGTTTAGTTTCAGATTACCTATCATCTTCCTATATGAATAATCACAGAACAGAGGGGTTTATCTTCCTTGACACCTTCCAATCTCATATTCTATGAAACCATGATATTCTGTGAAGTTTAAAGCAAGATTAATTAAGCATGTATAAGAGAATTACAAATTTACTGCAATCCTTTAAAGTCTAACCCTTGGGAAAGAGGCCCTTTGGTTTCACCACCTCAGGGGAGAGCTGCCTGGAGATTGGTTGAATGAAGGATGTTTATAGACAACAGGGGAACTTTATGGTTGTTAGTGAGTGTGTATTGGGGTTTCTGGCTTGATTTGAATTGTATTTTGGCAGAGATACTGAGTAGTGGAAAAATTGGGAGTTGCTAATGGCTTAAAATCTTGGTAAAATACAACATTTTGGCTGGAGTATGGCTAGAGTTGTGCAACTTTCTGCCATCGCTGTGTGTCTCTCTTCTGAAACCAGAATGGATATGTGATGTGCCGGCGAATGGTCTGTGACTGCCAAAATCCCACCGTTGACCTCTTCTGCTGTCCTGAGTGTGACCCGAGGCTCAGCAGTCAATGTTTACATCAGAGTGGGGAGCTTTCCTATAACAGTGGTGACTCCTGGGTACAGAACTGTCAGCAGTGCCGCTGCCTGGTAAGGTTCCTGATTACAGCAGCAGAGACAGGAGGGAAAACGATACGAGATATTCTGATCTGTGAATAGTTTCATTTTCATGCGTTAGCATACACTTAATTTTCCCTGAAGTATATGTGTAATTAAAATTTGGTTTTCCTGGATTTTTGTCAGTATTGTCCAGTTTCTGTCAAAAATGTGTTTTGACACAATAGACATAATATAAATGACTTAATCATGAAGGTGGTTTCAGCAGAGTGGAGGTCATTTGGATATGGCACCTACACAGCAACGCTCACATTCACTTATTCAGAGAGTGATGAAGCTCTATAAGGAAATTCTAAATATGTATCTATTATCACAGCTGTTAATTTCAAGGATGCTGGTAAACTAAAACTTATTTATTCATTCAGACATTTTAAATGACAGAAAATAAGACTTTTTGCATTTTTTGAAACAGTGGAATGAAGTTTGAAAAAAACTCACGTCTGTTAAAGCTTGTCACCTTTTTCCTAGGCATATATTTTGGAGTCTAAGCAAAAAGTATTCTGCATAATGCTGCTCATGAAGTTTCTGTGACAGAGAAAATCCCAAGATAAAAACAACTAGCTTTTATCACAAGTTATCTCCAAATATAAAGGCTAGTCCATGTAGCAGCTTTGGCTTTTCAGGGTATCATGAATAACAGCCAGAAGCCCATTTTTGTAGACTGTGCTTACAGTGTTACCACTGCCAAAATTCAGTGAAATAGATTACCATGTGCTTCGTTAAATATCTTAAAAATGAAAAAATAACCAACTTACAATTTAGGATCTCAATAGATATTTCTTTTTTTCAAGATGCTACTTCTGTAGCAAAAGTCTGCTTTCTTTCAGTGGCCATGGATTTTTTGGGGTGACAAAGTATTGTCTACTCCTTTTATTGTCCATCACTGCAAAAGATAGATTGAAGTGTCAAGATCAGTGGCTGGATTAGAAGATTGCTTTCAGTCTTACCATCACACAATTCAAAAAGAAGAAAATTGACCCAGATGAGAATTTTTTTAAAATACTAACTTCACAATACTTTCTGCAACAAGTGGAGGAAATTTGGAGCTATTACAAGTGTTTGTAATTTTTTTTCATCTTCTGCTTTGGATATAGCAAACTCCTCATTCTCAAAGACTTAGATATGTTTTTTGTGAATAAACTGATTTCCTAGGGCTAAATGCCCCCTTTATGCCTTTATGGCCCCCTTAAATGCAGACTATTAAGCCTATACTCAAATTAGCTGAATAAATTGGAAGTCAGAGAGGGACTTGCTAAAAAAAAAAAAAAAAAAAAAAGGTGCATTATTGACTTCTGTGAAGTCTTTTCTTTGACAAGTAGATCTGCAACTTTGGCCTTTGTCCAGAGTGAAGGGAAGCTGATTCCAGCTTCTAGTAACTGATATGATTCATTGAACATCTCTAGATTTGTCTTCAGGCATAAAGTAAGTTCCTGTAAGCATATGCTGGCCCAACACAAGTCTCTGCTCAGACCTTTTCTTACCTTGACTGTACTAGACACACCATGCAGAAGGTGTGATGAAGTTTGGAACTTCAGGTATTCTGCTCATAATATTTAAGTGGATGGTAAGTGAGTGGAGGCCCTCTCATTGAAAATGTGATGGTGTTCCCTGTTATATTGGGCTGCTGATGGCTTGACACTCTTAATCCAGCCAATGCATTTGTAACCATGGCAGAGATAAATTTGGGGGCCTTCTATGGCAAGCCAACAGTCCAAATTGTAAGAACTAGGCAAAACTGAAAATTTTGGCACACTTTGGCAGTTCAGTTGTGTTACAACTTCTTTTCCTTGCAGAAGTAGGGCCTCACAAGGACAGGCCACAATCCTGTATTGCATAATTTTATGAGGAATTTTCACCTGCAGCTTGATGGAGAGTGTACTGAACTAAGTTAAATCTAATATACTTCCTGAATGTCATGCAGAAAAAAACACCTGATTTGCTGTGTGTCCCACAGTCAGTGAATATCAGTGTTTTCTGTGCTGAATTCTGAACAGCAGCAGATTAGAAAAAACAGCCAGCTTGGAAACATAATGCTGATTCAGAGGAATGGATGAGGAACAAAATAAAAGCTCATAATAATATCTTGTTCTTTCTGGAAACAGCAAGGAGAAGTTGACTGCTGGCCCTTGCCATGCCCAGAGGTGGACTGTGAATTCAGTGTCCTCCCCGAGAACGAGTGCTGCCCACGCTGTGTCACTGACCCCTGCCAAGCTGACACCATTCGCAACGACATCACTAAAACATGTCTGGATGAAACCAATGTCATTCGCTTCACTGGATCTTCCTGGATTAAGCATGGCACAGAGTGCACCCTCTGCCAGTGCAAGGTAATAAAGGTTATAAAGATGAGGCTGAGATGCTTCTTCCCAGCTTGTTCTGTGGCACATAAATATTAATGCACTGAATCTGGTCAGTAAACAGTTGGTGTCTACACTTGTTTTAAAGCAGCAGAGATGACAGTAAAAGTGTTCAGCTTAGTTAACTGTTCTTTTGCAAGTGCTAGAAGCACGGTTTGCTGTGCTAGCAGATCAGAAGCAGGACAACAGCCCGTGCTGCAGAGTGCTGTGGACACGGTACTGGGCTTCACTTTTGCACCAGGATAGCTCAATTCGAGTTTAAACATGGAGCTCCAAGCTCCATGCTATCTTGGAAGTATGCAAGTATGGCTATATAAGCCTAGACTTTGCACAAGAGATTTGTTCGGTGTGATACTGTAGTGTTACTGAAGCTGACTGAATTGCTTTCTGAGAATAGTAATTGTTTTCAGAATAAAAGGACTAGTTATATGGTTACATAGCTTTTGTACTTTAAAATTAATCAACGTGTTTAGAACATTTACTGGTTTTTTACTCAAAGAAATTGTCTGAGGAGAAAAATTAATGGCTATGTGTGGCGAATGCCGGCATCTCTTTTTGAGGATGAAAAAGAAAAAGAGTATAACATAAGTGTTTCTATTCAAACTAAGATCATAAAGTGAATTGTGGTTTTTTGCCACTCGATACTGAATAGTGACAATATGTGTTTCCACAGCAGCCAAGGAGAGAGAGCAGTATTCATGCACAGTTCTTTAATTACTACTGAAATTCGCAGTTGATTTTGTGCTTTATTCTATGTTCTTCCCAAGCAAGATGCTTCCCAAACTCCAATGCATGGTACAATTAAGTACTTGAAAAGGTTTTCATAAAAAAAAAAAATCTATCTTCAGCACTTCTGTGAGAAGAATCTATCTTCTCCTTCTGTGAGAATTCTGTGTAATCAGGCAGCAGAAGCTGTCAAGCATCACTTCCTTCCTCTACTTTGCCTGATGCAGTACTGCGTGCAATAGGTGCTGCTCTCAAGGCACAGTCCTCTTCAAGGGCAGTGGTATGCACCAAGTAAGTGTCAGCATTTGTCCTGATGTCAGAATGGGTCAGTGGTTAGAAGAAAATGCTGTGATCTGACAAACTGGCTAATGGTTAGAAAGCCAGCTGCTGCCAGGAGGATGTTAAAATAAGCTTACAGGCAGAAACCTGTACTTTTGGGGTCTGTAGCTGGTGCTATACACCAGCTTCAATGCTAGGAGTTACATTTTGCTCAGGCAAGTTGCTAAGGTTCTTATGCATCTGGTTCCCCATATGTAAAAGAAGTTGTTGTGTGTGGTTCTTCCCTAAAGCACTTTGAGACTCAGTGATGGGAAACGTGCTCTTGCTGTACTGCTGATCAGTGGCAATGCAGAATGCATGTATCAGTTCTGATCGTGGCCACCTAAGTGCTGCTCCCATGTGGCCTTTTGTGTGAAGCAAAGACTGAACCCTGAGCATTGACTTATTGTTATTCACTATAAACACATACACAGACTCATCAAATCCATTGCTGCCGTGTGAACATGGTGAGAACTAAAACAGATACTCTGCCAAACTCCATAATTTTACTGACTCGGGTGTGACTGCCTAACAAAGAAGAGGTACCACTTTGTCCCTAAACAAGCCCAAATCTTATTCAGTTCTTGTTAGAGACTGGTGTTGATTTTGAAATACACTATCTGCTCATATTGCCAGCATTTTAATATTGCAGTTCTGCATGCAAGCAGCCCAATCCCTATGGATCAGGGTAGTGGTGTGTCCAGTTTGCATAGTGCTCCTTCTGATTCATCCTGTGTCACCCCACTCTTCTCTTGTAAAGCATCTCATGGAAGGTCAAAGCTCCAGTCTAAGCCTCTCTAAACAAGCTGTAGCAAAATAGGTTTACACAAATCCTTTAAGAATTTAGAAACCTGGGCATCAGCTAAAGCAGACTTAGCCACAGAAAAAATTCTAATCACAAGTAAAGAATGGGGAGAGTAGGATTATAACCTCCTGTAACAGAAGGAGTGAAAGAAAATGCTTGAATTATTCAGACCTTGGTTTTAATAAGTCCTGTTGGTTTAGTCAATTGAATGTGTTTGGACTAATTTATAAACAATACTCATTTTTTATTTGCATTGTAAGAATCAGACTTAAGAAGTAGTAGAGATGCAGAAATGATTTCTCCAGTATTTAATGATGTCCATAGGCAATCTGTTCCCTTAATTGCCCTTAGTATGAGAATACTATTTGGAAAAAGTTTGTGGATTAATGTTTGCTGGTGTTACAGCCAGGATGCTTGAAGCTGAAGCATTCAGGGCTAAATAAACCCCAGAATCCCTTCTGCCTGATCTGAATAAACTCCCAAGTGCCTTGTGTTGTTCAACAGCTTTATGTATTTGAGCAGATGCCTGATACCTTTATATTGGGAGCATTCCTTCCACTGATCCCAGCTTCTTTCAGTTTGAGTGTTGTAGCTCTGGGACACAGACCACAACAAGCCAAGCAATTAGAGGAATCATAATAGCCTGTTCCCTCAGGCAACATAAGGACATGAGGACAATGTCATGAATCTGATCCAAGTCTGTACATGTTTTGTAGTTTAGAAATCTGTACATTCAAATCTGATGGGTATTTGTGAACAGCTGAGTTTGTTAAATTTACTTGTTTTGTACAAAATGCAAATTGTTTTAATTCTTCTTTCTGTTTTTCCATCCTTTAGAATGGCCATGTCTGTTGCTCAGTGGATCCACAGTGCCTTCAGGAACTGTGACACCAACAACTATCTCTCACAAGCAGTTTCTGGATAAAGAATTTTCCTTCACAGAAATAGACCTTTAGACCAAAAATTGTTCAAAATTAAAACTAAAATTAGGTTGGTTTTGTCTATCTGAAGTGCAGATATGTGATGAACTTGGTTACCTGAATCAGAGTGAAATTTATGGGACTCAAGACAAGCTCAGATGTGTAAACCTTTGTATGAGGTTAGGCCCAAATCTTCTGGCTATTTGTCTGTCTGGCATCCTTGTGCAGAATGTTTAGGTTAGTGTAAAGTGACACATTGTAATGCTGTACATAATGATGTCAAGATCTAAAATCAACTAGGAGCTCTTACAGGGTCTCCCAAGCTTTGAGAGTCCAATGCTTGACCAGATACAGCAGATTTACCTAATCATATTTGGAACTGCACAAATGTGTGTGATTGCTTACTGCAGAACTTAACAGATGTTTGAGTAAAAGGATGAAGCCTTCAGGAATAATGAACCTAGCAGCTAAGATGTGATATGTACAGTATGTGCGCTGAAAAATTAAAGATAGAAGTTATTGTAAAAAACAAAAGAAGAAAAAAAACCAAAAAATCAAAAAAAAAAAAAGAAAACCCGTGATGCACAGGCATGGCTTCTTAATGTTTTCTGATGGGAAAAGTCATCAATATTTCCTTGTTTTACTGCACTTACTATTATTTCTTGATTGACTTTGTTCAGTATAAGCTCGTTATTGTGCAAATTTAAATAAATATTTCTCTTACCTTAATTTCTGTTTGTGCCATCTTTCCTTTTCAAGGACTTAATTTTCATGTATGCTGTTACTTTTTTGCCAGTATTCCTGGCAATCTGGACAATACAGGTGAAATATTGCCTGCGTAGCTCCTCTACATGTGGGAGCTTATGCCCAGCACAGCCTTATGCCTATCATGTCTTATCTTTGTTAAGATACACATGAGTAATTTGTCATTACAGTGGATTAAACAACAAATTCACATGCCTAAAGATCAGACTCTGTGTGCCAGTGGGGTGTTGGCACGCAGAGTCAGTAGAGACCATTTGTGTGTGACTTGGATCTGTTCAGATTTACTGGGGATCTTCTCCAAATTCTTCCTCTCTCCAGCTGCCAGGGGTTGATTTGTCTTCCATAAGCTCTGCAGCTGTTTTCACTCTTTGTATGAATTATCCTAATGCATGGGGATTACTTCAAAATGCAAACCCTATTGTCACTACTGTTCTGTTGGGACCATAAATAAAGGAGGCTACATGACCAAAGCTATGTTATTCTCAAAGAGAAATAAAGAAAAAAGGAATGCTTACAAATTGCAGGCTGAAAAGACTGAATTTGTAAAGAATGCGTCACAAACAGTGGAGACAGAACAGGAGAGGAGGAAGATGCCCAAGATGACTGCATTCTTTAGGTACTACTTTAGTATTCATATTCTTTTCAAGGTGCCTTGCTGCTCTTCATCATCTCTCTTACAAATTCAGTAGATTGTCATGAAACCTGGACAGGCAAAACTTCCAATAATATTGCTCCTGTGTGACGTGAAGTTTCAAGGAAGGTCCATGTATGAGGTTTTACGAAACAATTATTTCCTGCAAACAGATGCTACTTCAGTTTCATGTACAGCAGGAGATGAAAGGAAACTCATGCAACCACATGTATCCAGTAGGCATTCCCTTCAACCCTCAGTATCTGCTGAGGACTGGATGTTTTTGGATTAGGGGATACAAGAGATGCTAGGCCACCAAATGCTAACAGTCTAAACAAGTCCAAGAAACTAAAAATCGGGAGCAAAAAAGACTCAAGTGGATATTTTACATTGAACCAATAAAGTTATGAAGATTTCCAGACCAAATAAAACCTTTTCCTCATCTAGTCCATAAATAACAGGTATTCAAAGGGGGCTTTTTTCTGTTTTGTCCTATTCCTGGCCAGCTGCAATCAGTATTTTTAAAGAAGAGAGTTAGGGCCACCCCCAAAATAGGTGCTTTCTCTGCAACGTTTTCTTGCCTGCTAGTGAATGTCAGGAGGTCATGTTTTTGTCTCAGACTCCAAGGGACATATCCAGTGGATTTCATGAACAGCTGCATGCCTGTTTCTGAGAGAAGGTTTAGCGGAAGTTGTGTACCTTCTGAGAACAGCACTTCAATTTAATTCAAGAATAGGTACAAGATAGACGTGGAAAATGCATGAAGACCAGAGTTCTTTTTTTGAAAAGAATGAACATTTTTCAAGGGCAGAATCCTTGAGCTCTGGCAAAGGCTGTACAAAGCTCTGAAGAGAACCACTGGAGCTGGTAGAGTAGATATCTACAGAACATGGTAAATATCCCTATTTTGGCAGTGAATAGAAGAGTTGCAGGTGAGGCAAGTGTCCTGTCCTTAATCTGGTTCTGTGCATTCTCTGATTTCACAGCTATGACAAATATGAGAGCTCTAAGGAAAATTATCTCCAAAATATTTTCTCAATCTTTTTTCTGATAAAGTAATACTGGCGTTTAATACCAGCTTTTAATCAAAACTGAAATGGTGTATAGATGAAAAACAAACATCCATTTTCTTTGTTGCCTACCATGACCTGAGTGTTGGAGGATCTTTCTGCTGTTGTGGGTTTTTGAAGCACAGTGCAGTACACTAATAGGCCAAAAATTGAGACATAAGGTTATAGCTAAAACTTGAATCTGATCCATGGAGAGACACTCAATGTTGCATGTATGTAAAGAGCAGAAGTCATACTACTGAACAAAGCTGAAAGGCTCTCCTAAATAAAAAATGAGAATGAGTTCAGTGAATATTGTCTAATTTATCAATGCTCAAGGTTACTAGTCAGTTGGGAGTTCTTCTAAAGGTCAGCAAACTCCAAGAAGACATATCGGTGACCCTCATTTTCATTGCTTTTCACCCCCTCTTCCCCCTCTCCCTCCTGTTCAGCCCAGCTGGTAATTAATAACTCATGTTTTTAATTTTCCTTGAAAAGTAAATTTAAATATGATTAAAAATTGATGTCTAATTTCCAACCCTAAATGATCTGTTAGACAATATAGTCCATAAAAATAACCCAAAACAATTCTGAATGATGCAGGTACATTGTGCTCTCTTACTGGCCTTTCATTGTTGATGCACTGTTTGCAGTACCAAAATTCAATAACTTCCATAAAGGAATTGTCACCTCTCTGCAGAGTAATTGCCCTAAGTTAATAGACCTACAGATATAATGGCAGAGATGTCTTCAGTTACAATGCTGAATTCAGTGCTATGGTGAAATGGGTTGACAAAATGCAGCAGCATTGTGAAACTGTTGAACAAGGACCTAACTGTGCACCTGTGAATTTCTGGTACCCACAAATTTACTAGGGGCAATACTAGCCATTACATTTTTATAGGATGCCTAAACGTGGGTGTTTATGCAGGGAGGGCTGTAAAAGTGCCCTCCTTCATTGCCAGCATGGGATCTTGCCATTAGCTCCACTGCCTACAGCAGGTTCATCCTGGGTCGCCTCAGAGAGGCAGAGTCTCATGAGCCACATTTGAGCTGGCTTCAAATGCAGGATGTGTATGCAGCAGGATCTCCCCCTCCACAGGTTCTCCAAAGTGAAGAAGGCTCCCAGTGCAGCAAATGGCAGTGCTGAGCTCACATGCCCTCTCAACAGGAGGGAACTCCCCTGTTTCGCAGATAAAAATAGCAGTAGCTTTAAAGTAGGGCTCTGCTAGTTATTTTTTAATAGTGTAACTTACTCACAGGCAAATGCAGCTTAACTTGTCCCCAAAGCAGTTAATAATTTAAGCTAAAAATCTCTAGCTAGCTTTTGCCATCTCTATAAAGAAAATGTTTCAGAGTAGTACAAGAAAGAAGGCTAGGGCAGCTCTGGCATCTCCTGAGTGGGTGGCCTGTGTCTCTTCTTCAGAGCACTGGTAAAAAGCCCACTGCAGTCGTATCTTCCACCCAAGTCACACTCATTTCACGAAGTCCCAATCCTTGCTGTGTCTCCTGTTGCTATTTTAATTCCCAATTAAAAATTAAAAGCTTCTTTTTGATTTACTATAGTGGCCAAACCTCTGTTCTGGGAGAAAAGACCGAGTGTAGCACTGGATTTTGACTAAGGAGAAGTATTTTCGAGAGGGCATTTAAAGAAAAAGGTGGTGTTAAAAACTGGTTTTCATCTCTCTATGGCTGTTTATCAGCCTTGTGAATTGCCACTAGCATATCAGTGTGTTTCACTTTTTTGTTTTTGACAGTAAGGTGCTAATGCAAAATGAGAAAAATAAAAAAACTGTTGAAATCAATTACTCTTCTATGTCTGCAGTAATCAGTATTTTCTTATTGTCAGAATTTATATAGTCTGTAAAATATCAAACAAGCATTGTTTACTAGAGCAGAAAATTTGCAACTCTATATCCTACTAATCTGTTAATAGATTATAACTTCCAACTTTAACTACTGTGAACCATAACAACCTATTGATCACATAATTTTCATCCATAAGATAGCCAAACTCAAATTTTGAGATGAAGCATCGTTATTGTTTTTTCAGTAATCTCATGTTACCTTTTAAGACTTCAAATGTAACTCTCAGTTTGTCATTTATGTATCAGCAGTATTGCTTGGAATTATAAAATAAAATTGTTTGAGGGCTTATTTTGGGACTGAGTCATATATGAAAACCAGAATAACTAGAATTGCATCACTACAGGTAGAGAGCATCCATCTAAATAGAACAACAGAAACAAAGTAGAGTCCAGTGCAATTTTATGGTGAGGAAAGAAATTTCATGGAGGGAAGAGGGGAACAAAACAAAAAAACCCAATCCCACTGATGTTAACTTAGTTCTGTCCTCTTTTAATGGCTGCTGATCTGAACAAGAAGAGGGATGCATCTTTGTGCATGGTTACCTTAGTTTTTACAAGGGGCTCCTTAGCTCATGCTGCTTTTGAATATTTCATCTTGACTGACTGAACTCCAGCACTTTCCTATTTATTTTCTTAGTGCCTTTGGTAAAAATGTAAAAAGTGCCTGAAAAGCCCAATGCAGGATGGGTCTGGCCCCCTTTGAAAGTCCTCCACTGTATCACAGCTGGAGCATCCTGCCCAAGGCACCAGCCAGCCAGGGTGGGGGGAGCACCACCCTACCTAAAGGTGTAATCCTGCTGTTTTCATCGGGTGTATGTAGTTGGGTGCTCCATAAGCTGTGACCAGAATGACCCAGCTCAGACTGATTCCTCTTGCAACCTTGCAAGGTAAAGCCTCCCCTTTTGGCTGCTGTATGTGGATTTTGCAAGTCACGTGTTTTGTGTGACCCCAGCATGCGCAACCCACAGGGCAGGAAAGGTAAGGTCTGCCTTCAAGACAGGAAGAAAATGTCCTTAGTGTCTGGCAAGAAGCCAGGCCCTTTAGTTGCTTTCCAAGGCAAAAAGCTTGTGTTTGCCTCGTTCATGCTGGACAAACTGTGAGTGCTCACAAACACACCTCAAAGTGCAGTGCTTTCACTGTTTTGCTGTTTCGTGATCATGCAGCTCTGCAGGAGTTCCCCACTCAACTGAGGACTAGCCCCAAGCCAAGGCCGGCTTCCCCACCACAGGACCTCTTCGGGATGCCTGTGGGTGCTGCTTTGCAGCTGGTGCTTGCATGGCATGGACTGGGCAGCTCCTCTTCCCCTGCCCAGACAGGTCAGGCTGGTGACGAATGGATGTCAAAGTCAGGTAATGACGAAGGTGTTAAAATTTGGCCTTGCAGACACTGCTGGTGACAAGCTGAGGGGATAATACTGATATTACTTAAATGATCTTTTTAAAATCAGTCTCTTTTTTAATTTTGAATTTCCATTGGGCACTTATTACATTTGATGGTCCCTGATGCGCCTTTGAAGAACACAGCAGGTGAGGAAGAAATTATTCTTTCCTCTCTTGCTAAGCTTGAGAGGCTGCTCAGCCACTGTTGCATTCAAAGGAAAGAGAAATGCCCTCCACAGAGCCCAGCACAACTCGGCAGAAACACACATTGCACACTGACCAGCGTGAGTGACACTGGCTGCCTGCTCTGGGCAGCCTCTAGCCTGAGCAGCAAGAGCACTTTCTTTTAACATCCCTATCCCAGTAATGGGAATTATGTGGCGCTGTTCCCACCCTCATCTCCTCTGTGGCCTCCAGTATCAGTACGTGGCAGATCACTTTCAGTGTTGGCCTCTCTCTGTATGGCTTCCATAACAGGTGATTTTGTTCTCCCACCTTTTCAAACTTTCTTATATGGATTTTTTCACTCCTTGGGCTACAGATCACTCGTTTGGAGGTTTTAGCCAGTGTTAACCATCCCTTTACAAAAACTAAAATATATGGATTACCCCTGTGCATTTTATATGTTCTTAATATACTGTACAGTTAAGGTAATTGAATTTGGATAAATATTGGAGTCAAATTCTTACATTAGTCCCAGTTTTCACATTTCAGGTTCATCTGTGTTTTCCATTGCTCTGGAAATGGAACCAAACTGAGTTAGTGGTTGCTGAAGTTCTAAAAAACTTTGTTTTCTTTTTGAATGAGGATTAAAGCAAACGAAGAATCCACTTCTGGTTTTTTTTTAAAAAGAGGCAGTTTCCAAAATCTGCAGCCCAGAAGGCCAGTTTGCACTCTCACAATCACAGGTCTAATTTCTTGAATCCTCTTATACAGAAATTTAAAATGCTTCATCAATTCCCAGAAAAGCTATAGATATTCAGACATTTATATGGCCCATTTGAGTGATACTTTTGTTTCTTATATAGCAAGTTTTTGTCATTTGTGTAGCTTTCAAGTGATTTTTGCATGCTTCATGTATTTGAATTGCTTCTTTTGGGTCATATCCTTTTGCACATAAAGCTTCTCAACTGTTGAATTTGAATTTTTTTAGCTATTAGAATTTAAGGTTCATATATGAAATATATTCCTGAAATATACACACCTGGTCAGCAAAAGAAAATCCTACAGAGAGATTAAGTTGGGCCAATACACATAATAATGAAGGCAAAACTGTGTTTGATCTAGTATTTGAAATAGTTTCTGTGCTTTATTGTGTTCTTCAGCTGTGTTCCAGTAGGTTTGCATTAATCTACTCTATGTGTATATACCTTGCTTTGAATTATCAGGTCAGCTGAAGCCATTGCCTGCCTGGTGCGAATCAAAACTTAAGACACGCGAACATTTGTGAGAAAATAGAGAAGCACAGATTTCACCAAAACACTTTTCATGTTCAAAAATAAATATATAGAATGGTTTCAAGTTAATTAGGTAACAATTTTTTTGTCAGATTTTGAGAGCAAGATGAGGAAAAAACCTAGAGGTGAAGTTATAATCTATTTACTGAGTACTGTACTGTTCTATACCAGAATATCCTGAGATGGTGCTGACTGAATACCGCAGATATTGGTCAGTTAAAAAACTTCCTCAGGGTAAAAAAGTGTCTTTGAAAAATTCCCGGTGCTGAGCTTTAGACATGTTGCACAACTGATTAAAGATGCCTGAACATGGTCAGGTGATGGTGGAGGAGCAGTTTAGGTATGCTGCTGTCCCCTTCTTCGCCCAGGCACAGCTGACTCCTCTGCAGGCCTCCTTACAGAGGGGCTGGGGCAGGCACATGGCAGCTACACTGCTATGGCTCAAGGTCTTCAAGAGTCTGGTCTTCAGGAGCCTTCTAGTTGTGTAGCCACATTCTTTGTACTGGTTTGGGTCAAAAGCACCTAGATCTGACAGGAAACTCCTGCCATGGAGACCTGGCAGCAGAAGGAGAGTTGGCACAGATGCTGGTAGCTGGTAGCTTTTTGTCTTGAGAGGCAATGACCTCTGGTCAAGGAGACACCAACAGACATCAGGGAGTTGATCCAAGACCCAGAGAAGGTTGTGGAGATTTTCCCTCATATTAGGACCTGTGTTAAGATCTGATTATTTTGTTTATTAGAGAGGTGCCTCTCTAATAAGAGAGGAAGTACCTCCCATCAATGTGCGCCCTGAATTAAGGTGCTAATTGACCATATGCTGAAGTCTATAATAAGGATTTTATTTAATAATAAATGTGAAGCAGAGATAGAAAGAAATAGGAAAAAAAGCAGGGGGTGAAGAGAAAGAGAGTGACAGAGAGGCAGGTTAAGTAGAAAGGTATCATAACTTGCGGATCCAGTAGGTGTCCTGTTGGTTCTCTCTGGTCTTCTTGGTCATGGGGGGTCCCATGAAGCATGGGGTTCAACAGGTTAATATATGTTCAGGTGTATGTGGTAACATCCAGGCACCTCCCCAGAGTAGGTTAGATTTAAACTGTTTTTTGAAACACTGTGGATCATGTGCAGTCCTCTGGTGGAAGACATGCAGTCTCTCACAGACCCAGGCCCTGAAATATTTATTCGCATGCTAAATGAAAGAGTGCTACCAACCTATTGTTTTTAGTATGGTTGGAGCACTTACACATCCTATCTGGCACAGTGCAGATGTGGTCTTCCATCACCTCCTCCTCTGGGATGAAGTTCAAAGCGGCTATAAATATATATATAAACCTGAAAATTATGACTACGAGAAGTAAATTATACCTATTTTGTTTGACTGAGGCAAAAAAAAAAAAAAAAAGTGAGATGTGTCAAATGTATTCTGGTTTCCAAGGGGAATGTCAGGAAGGCCCTGTCTGTGTCTCTTGAAGTGTCCTAAAGGAAAGGATCCATTTGCTGTGGGGCAGCTTTTCAAAGAGTGAACAATTAGGGTCAGTGATGCAAAAAATTACAGACACAAAAACAAGAAAGACTTGCAAACGTGACTGAAACACTATGGCTGGGAAAAGCATGGGTTCTGTTGGTCCAGTTGTGTGCCTTGGTGTCCCTAATTACAGATGCAACATGTTGGTTGATCTTCAATGGCTTAGCAAGAAAATTACTTTCACAGTGGTTCCCTGTAAATGTCTGCTTGCTCGTTAACATAGCTGACATTTCCTAACTCTGCTCAGTTATACAGCCTCAGTTAATTCACATCCTTTATAGTTCACAGGCCAAAGTTCAAATAGAACACATTTTTGATCCTATTTGTATGGTTGCATATACTTTCCCTCCTTTATGGTCAGAATAATAACTTCAAACCCAGAAAAAAACCCCAAACCTGAAACAGCAGAAAGCTAATTTACATTTATTCTGGGGCAAAACTTCTTTTGAACTCTGAATATAATTTCTTCTTAATCACTTGTACCTTTATCTCTACAGCACAGTAGTAGTTCCTCAAATCTATATTGCTTCCCTACTAGTCCTATGCTATAATTATACATATGTACCCCATTAGAGCAGCAAACACTTTTTCAATGAATTTAAAGAAAATAGATATGTAAGCTCCCCGGATAATGTGTGTTGTTAGAACTGGTGATGTTTTTGATATGAGACAATGATATGTCAAACCAAAGCCTGTCTTTAAAGAACTCCATTTATCATGGCCTGAATTTGTAAGGTATGTATCAGAAAATGTTTAGCCTGGAGAAATGACTAGAAATAGAGAATGTTTTTCTGAAATATTTGCTTCAGCACTGTAAATTTTCAGACAGCAGTCTCTGAAATGGCAGTAATGAATCAGGTGAGTGTTTGATTTCAAGGGCTCCTTGGGAAGATCTAGAATTACTCACTGAAACAGAAGTTGTACACAGCTGAGCTGTGTTGCAGTTGCATGTCTGCTCTTCTGGGATGGAGCTGACTGGAGTGTAAGACCCTTTTGTTTCCTTCTTCAATTGCCCAGGAAGTAAGTGCCCAACCATTACCTCCTGCACAATTCTGGTCCCATTCCCACCTTTTCCTTTTCCCTATACTTCTTTTTGGTCTGATTAAAAAAAAAGCCATCTTTCCTCCCAGCTAAGTGCCATAGCCTAGAGCTGAGCTGTGCTGTCTTTACTCAGTCTCCTTTTTGCCCAAGAAATTTGCATTCCTGGATGTCCAGTTACTGCAAGGCATGTGGTGGACAAGAGGACCTTCCATCAATGTGTCCCCCCCAAGCCCTGCAGCTGGAACTTTCAAATGTCCTTTAGTGAATGCCTCTGAGGAGTCAGCAAGCTGAATACCACAGACCAAGAGCCCAGTGTCAAGAGTTTTTGAGCACTGCCAATGCACACAGATTTAGAGCAAATCAAATAGCAGCATGGCAGCTGATCATGCACTTGCCATTTTCATTCATGAACGGCTAAATATTTTTTAAAATACTGTCTTACAGAAAAGTCACAATCTTTTAGTATATAATTTTTAATTTTAAAAAATCTACATGGGAGATAATCTTAGTGTTATTTATAACTCACTGAGTAGCTTTTATTCACTGGACCACACAGTTTTTTGTTAACATCCATGAAGCTTCAAAAATGTCGTATTAGTCACTGGAGAGCTTTCATTTTATTCCCAACCTACATTAGAGACAAATGCAGAATTACAGGGAAAGCATTAATAAAAAATTGACACTGAAGACTACAAGGACTGTTGCAAAGTGCATTTCCTAGTATGCATCAAGAGCTAACAATATAAAAAATTCTATACAATTCATGCTTAATATAGTGTGGTTTGATTTTTCAAAGAGAACAATGTATTTTACACTAGGCCTAAAATTGTTTCCATAAATAATAAACCATTTGAAAGCACTACATCAGTGCAGATGAGCAGAATCAGTGGCATCATGGTGTTTTTTGCTAGAGTCCCTCCCATGTTTAGGTGGTGACTGGTCGTCCCTTTCTGATCACAAGTTATTTACATTGACATGAAAGATTTAAAGCCAATGAATGAACTGCAGAGGACATGAACTCACAGGCAGCTCAAGTGACCAATAAGGGAGCCAACTCCACATCATGATTAAAACAAAGGAACTCATTCCCTTCACTTCTATGTGAAGGACTTCTCACCTTTCTTTGAGGACCATTAGTGGGACAGAAAAACAAACATTAATTCGCCTGGGGCGTTTTTCCTCCTCCCTTTTCCTTTCCCTGCTGTTCTTTTATTGTGTTCCTGAGGTTTGTCTGCTGAGGTTCCAGCACTGTATGCACAATGTTTTCATTCATTTGTCTTGCATCGCTTTCAGGTTCTCTGACCACTAAAACCAGACCAAACCTAACAAAACATGCCACTGAGGAATATCTGGAAAAATCAACAGAGCTGTTAAAAGAGACTGTACATTGCATAAATGAGAAGCCATTTAGAAGAACAATCTCATGTCTTCATAAGCAAAAGTGGCTCATTTTCCATGTAGTGGCATGCTTTTGAGCTGCTCTCTTGCCTCCCAGTTGTATGCTTGTCAAAGACAGAGCCAGAAGGTCACAACCACTTTACTCTCCCCACTGTACAAATCAGCCAATGAAAACTTTCACTTCTTAGTGTATTTCAATTATTTATGATACCTAGTTGGAACAAATACGCTTCTAGGCCTGAATCTGGAAGCTAAAAGGGAAAAAAATTTCACAGCAACTCATTCGAAATGGGCAACACCAGACTGGAAAATAGAGAGAAGTTCTCCTAGCATGCCTTTGCTGGACAGCAAGTCATGGAGAGCATAAAGCATCTGGCTTTCTTTACAGTGTTTGAAGTGTTGAAACTACACCATCCTGATATACTTCTTAATATTCTATTTGGAAGTACAGCTGAGATATGCTGTACTTCCAAATACAATATTAGGAAGTATATCATTGCATATTAATATGCAAACAAATGCGTATCTCCCAAGCAGATAGGGTGGGTTTCACATGTAAGACCAGATGAGCCAGACAGCTCCATATCTAGCTCCTGCTGAAGCCTTGATGGGAGCCAAAACAAACATCTTTTCAGTTATATCTGACCTGATGTATGTACTTGGAAGATGCCCGTGAGAATTTCTCAAAAGCAAGGGTTGGAGTAAACCATTTCTGTTAGAGAGTGCTGAGTCTGGTGGCCTCAGACTGGGGAACCTGCCATGGCTCCCTGCCTCCAGACCATGAATCCATGTGCCCCACTCCCAGAACCATTCCCCTTGGCCCCCAGGCCAGATGACTCAATCAACAGCTGTTCTATCTTGGTGCTGGTCAGGGTCAAGCACTGACAACACACCCTTATTGTGCCCTGTGCTGGTTGACCCCTGGCACTTGTGCTCCTGGGTCGGCAGATACGAGCCTTTCATGGGCCAGAGGCCCCTGTGATATCAGGATGACCTGGCCAGGGAGGTACTGCTGTTTCCCAAGCTGTGGTATTCTTTGAGAGTGTGTGTGCAGCTGTTGTCATGTAACCCCACACCCCCTATCCTCCCCTGTCCAAGACCCCACAAGATGACTGTTGGCTCAGAGAGACTTCCAGTTGGCCTCATTGCTTATTGTGGCTGTAAGCCATACGGGATTCTGGATCAAAATGCTCTCATCGGAAGTCAGTTACAATAAACTCTATAATGCCAAAGAATGCCACTGAAAATGAACCAGAGAAGAAATTCTTATGAGCCTCTCATTGATATAATGAATTTTTAAGGAATGAACATGTTTCCATAGATGGAAGCAAGTGTCAGGTCCTGTGAAGCTCTCCAGGAGAGAACAGGTTGTAGCTAAACAGTTGTTCTCTCCTGAACAGCAGAACAGAGTAGAAGAAGAATTCATCAAAGTAGGGACACAGTGTTTTGGACACAGAATTTCAGATAAAAAATGCAGTAGATCTATTCTCCTGTTCCTGGGAAAGCCCTCACTCCTCCTTGGCTTTGGAAGGACCCACTTACAAAGAAAATCCAGCTGTAGAATCCAGCTAGGAAACCTTTCTGCAAACCACTGAGTTAAGTGGACATTCCCAGAGTGATGTGGGCACAGGAAGTCCCCACCTGCCTTCATGGAGCTCAGACCCAATTTGAACCTGCAGGAGACCTGCATGGGAAGGCACAGGATTTGAAGGGATGGTGGACTTTTTGACCTTGTTACAGGGGATGTGCATGCTGTGCCCAGGGGGTAGCCACAGCCCCTGGTTAGCCAGCATACGCCCCAGGATGGGGTACAGAGACCTGAACAAAAATGAAAGGCACATAGAAGGGAGTTTAACTTGCTCCATGTTCTCAGCTTAGTGCTGGTCAGGGTTGGAGTCCATCTCTCATGTATTTTCTTCACATTAGATACATGTACAGATGATGAGGCTTGTTCCCTGAGCTTTCATTGTGAGGGGTGTTTATGCAAATTGTTGGACTTGTTTTTTTCATGTTTTATCTCCTCCCATATGATTGCAGGGTCAGGATCCCTCTGCATTTACAGTTGGTTTTTTGGGAAATATTGAGGAATATTCAATTCCCCCATTTGAACTGGCTTGCTCCATAACAACTCCCAGAGAGCCGCTTGTCGGGAAGAGCATCGCGCTCTCCAGGGTGCTCTGAGCAGAGCGGCTCCCTGCCTGCCGCCCGTGGGGATCGGCGCCTTTCACTGGCGTTCTCCCGCTGGGGCTTTGTCCTTCTCACTGGCAACACTTTCAGGAACTGAAAAAGGCCTATTTATCCCCTTGCTCATTTAAATGCAGACAGGCTAATGCCGTGGCTGTTTAAAGTAATGGTAGTCAGCAGAACAGATGCTTAGGACATGAGTGCTGGACTATCAGTAAAGATATGGTCTATGTTGAAAATATGTTTTTCCTATGGGAAACTGCAGCCCTCTGGGACTTTTTGGCTTATTAAGAAAGTTTTGAGCTACCATGTCTCTCTAGCAGAGATAAAATAATGCAAACTTGCTACTGTTGCCAGGAGCATGCTGTTTTGATTCCCACTGTTGTTTCTGGATCTTCAGACTATTCTGTTTTGATTCTTGTAGCTAAGTGACTTTGAATAGAAAGAATGAATCTTAAGTTCTTGTATATTGAGTTCTTAATTTCTTGTAAGTACCTACAGGTAGTCTTGACTTTACTCTGTGATTTCATAATGTAATGTAATGTCATGCAATATATGATGAATCATATTTTCCACTCTGATTTCCTCTTGTACACTATTTTCTAGATAAGAGATCATTCTGGGTGCTTAGATTGATAATTTCACGGATACAGAATGGATTTGGCAGCACACATTTCCTTGAAATGAGGAGCAACTGTGTTTCTAATCTAATGGAGTGATTCTGAAAAATTGCATACTTACAGCTTATTTTTAACAAAGGAATTATTTCATTTCAGGAACAAATCCCCTCTAGCATGGGAAGCTGCAGCATGTAAGCCACTTCCTAACTACATCAATTCTCAACAGAAGCAAATCTAGAAGCGTGTGTCCTACATTTCTTTGGTTAATAATGTGAATCAAGTTTTATTTGGTAAATAAAAATATATGTGTTGCAAAAGTTTTCCAACATCTCCTTTAGAGTGTAATAAACTGTGTGTTGTTTGCTAGCCTTGTGGCTCCTCTTAGTTTCTGATCGTATGGTATCAGAAAAATCGATATCTCATTTCTCACATCAGCCAGATGGATAGGCCAGGCAAGGGCTTCAGCCAAGCCTTTGTGCCATTCTGACAGGGGAAAAAACATGTTTTCCCTATTTCAAGCTCTACTGTTTACAAGCAGCTATTGACAGCTTTGCAGTACTTTCTCTCAGTAAGATCTATCACAGTAGAACTTTGAAGTCTTGCTGGCTCGGCTGTATTTCTTATACCTCCTCACTTACCAAGTACAGCTATAAATCCTTAAAGTGGTTACTTTTGCATGTGCTCACTAAATGCTGAGATTAGCCACGTAGTAAAGGAAGTGTTCTGAATTTACGGTCAGCCTGACTTATGCTGATCCTTCCAAAAAAAGCTGTCAGGAGATTTTGGCTTACAAAAACCTGGCAAGCACTCTGCCATGCCTGCTGATGAAATTAGTTTCCCTGCATGGCTGTATGGCACAGTTCTTTATATCTGTTGCAAAACAAGTTGGTGAAGAACCAACTGGCAGTAGAAAAGGTTTGTTTTTCTGCTCTGTGGATCTCATGGTACACATTGAATAAAGGGTAGTTTTTAATACCACAACTTGGGAGAATACTAATATTCATATAAAGAGTATTTTCAAAATTAGAAGAGAGATGAAAAAAGTGATATTTTGAAATGCATTGACTAAATTTAAAATATTTCTAGTGAAAGCATTGTTTTTTTACTTTTATGCACAATAAATCATAATCACATCCAAATGAGAGTATTAAAAGATAAACAGACCTTGTGGTTGCCAAGTGAATTATGCAATGTATGGGAATATCAAATAAGAATTATCCATTTAACTCTGGTTGGCAGTCCTACTCACAGTGCTTATTACACATTATTTTTTCCACAGAGACACTGCTTGTCAAAATAAAACCCCTGAAATTATTTTCTCGTCTATTAACAGTGGCTGAGTGTATGAGAAGTTCTCCACAACAGTTTCCTCACAGTTATGTCACTGCATATGAGATGGTTGTAAAGCTGGCTCCAAGAAAGCCAGTGCTGGAATTTAGGAAATCTAAAGCACTATCAGTATAGTAATACTAATGGTAACTCCCATGTAATACAAGAAATTTAAAATTCAAATGTAGGTACTCCATTTTCCACATGTCACCCTCAGGAGAGCTATAGAGGCAGCTCAACTCACAAAGGGAATTTGTGTGCAAATTCAGATCGTTCATAGACTGGTGGAAAGCAGCAGAATACAAACCAGACCTGTGCAATACTTTTATATTAATCCTCTTAAAATGTCCACCAGTCCGAGTCCTGCGATGAAATTAGA
The DNA here is from genome assembly GCA_013400585.1 of Chloropsis cyanopogon. Lineage (NCBI taxonomy): Eukaryota > Metazoa > Chordata > Aves > Passeriformes > Irenidae > Chloropsis > Chloropsis cyanopogon. The sequence goes on along the minus strand of WEZZ01032234.1, from coordinate 12,092 downwards.
ACCTCAGTCTGGGTCTTCCCTCTGCTTTGCCACATCCAGTTCCCTCAGACCTGGAGATGTCTGGGGAAGCCAGCCCATGTGCAGACCCAGAGTGACAAGAGACACCCTGGGCTGAGCCTGGTCACTCTGGGGCCTCGTCAACACAGCCCTATGTTGTGTGCTTTATTGTAGTGCAACTCTGTAAGATCAGGGGCATTATCCTTCATTTCCTATTGAGTTTGTAAGTCCAAAATTTTAAACTGAGACCAGGAAGCTCAAACCCAAAGCAATGTTCCTGTGACTCTCAGAGAATGAAACCAGGAGCAAACAATGCCACAGTCTTCTCTGATGGCTGCAGAAAACTATGAAACATAGTGGGACTGCATAAAGATTCTTAAATGACTGAAAGAAAGTTATGGGATTATGTTTGAGGAAGTAAATATAGTGAGGTATGGATCCATTTTCCTTCCAACTTCAACTTCTGAAGTGCAGCTAATTCAAAAGAAAGGCTCTGTTTTGTCTGATATCAGTTGAAAGCTCAAAATCAATGACACATACATCAACACAGGCAAAGAGAGAATATAATGTTCCCTACTATACTTTTTGAAGCTTACTTCTGTTAAGCATAAACTGTACGGTCCTTCTGGAAATGAAATTTAAAGATCACTTGTTCAAAGACATCACAAAGTGCAAGGAAACAACTTTTGCACAACTCATTTTTAGCCAGTCTAACTTCAAGGCAGAAATCAGAGTTTAGAAAGGAAAATAAACCATGACATAAAAGCAATGCTTCCTCCTTTTCTGGATGATTGCATTCTCAGATTGCACTTAAAATTCCCAGGAGATGTACAGATTGAGATGAAATATTGGTTTGATGTAATGGCAGCATGGAGACCACAGCTATAAGCTATTTTTGTAAATGATAAATCAGTGTCTGAGCACCAAACCATGGGAGTCTAGCATTCAATTCATATATTATCACTAATTATAATTTTTTTACTTGACAATGCATCATCAATCATGCATCTAGCTATAAGCTATTTTTTTCACCCATAACCACACAACTTGTGCACAAGACAATGACTCCTGAAAACTGTCAAGCATAAATAAGAAAAAGGATATTTTTGTTATTGGTAGTTCTGTACCCAGTTGAGAAACTGCTTCTTCTCACTACAGCCCAGGGCATTGAACAGTTCTTTTCCCAAAGAGTTTGTCTTTCAACAAGGCAAGGCAAGCAGAGATTCTGAGAACGAGATGCAGCAGCCAAGAATTGAGACTGAGTGACAGTTTGCAGTCAGCATGTTAATTCAATTTTTTATTTTCTTAAAACAAGAAACACCTGAAAACACTGTAAGTGAGGATGGGGTACAGACACTGTGAAAGAGAATCTTGACAGCCTTGTAACAAGTGACTAACTAGCATGGAGGTGGAAGTATTTCAACTTCATTGTGCTTCTTTGACTTGTTTCCCAAACTGTTGGCCATCCCGATCAGTTAATTTTCAGCATTTCTCAGCATGTGCTCTCATCCTCAACCTGCAGCTGGGAACATTGCCTCTGGAATTGGGTTCTGCAGAGCATGTGCCAGTGCTTTCCCTCTGAATTCACAACTCATCAGTTGCTCACAGATGTCACATGGCATCAGCCGCAGACATGATCCTCACTGCAGCCCTCGCTGAAGCTGTCTTTATACCTGCTCCCCTGGCTGAAGATCTCTTTTTGATCTCCTATGCTGCATCCTTTTTCTTCCTTTCCCACATCTATCTGGGCCCAAGCATGGCACACTTATTCTGGGCAGGTCTATCTCAAATCACTCTTACAGTGTTTTGGGGTGGGTTTTTTGGAAGGAATATGTTTTTCCCATTAACATGATCAAGTTACAGCAGCTCCAGCTAACCAGAATCACTCTGATATGACAAAGAGGAGCTCAGGAGACAAAATGGGATGAGCTTCATCTCACTCCCACCAAAGCCTCCTACATTACAATAAAATCTTGCCAATCATACTGCATCAGTGAGCGAGATCAATACTGGCAGCAGCAGACTGCCCAGATGATGTGAGCCACCTGTGTGCAGCCAGCATGGTGACATCCATGGGCAGTTTGGGCTGTGGGGGGGATTTGTGGGTGTGTTCTCACTGATAGTGAGTCACAGAGTGGGGCTGCAGAAGATAACCTTGCAATCCAACCTTAGGGCCCCAGCAGCACCAGCTTCTACTCTTTCCTTATGTTAGTGAGAGTAGCTAACCTGATGCTGTCTGAGGTTGGAGGAGCATTTGGCTGGCTCCAGCACAGACGGCCAACTGGTTCTGAACCTCACAAGTACCCTGGTGGACTATGTCATGAAGTTGGGGCTATAGGGAAGAGGTTTCCTCGGGTGGCTTGAGGAGGGTGATCCTGAGCTGGACTATGACAAGAGTACAGCTTGTACCAACCAGGCTGTCAACATCTCCAAAGCTAGGAATTTCCACAGAGAGGGTGAAACATTGGAATGAGGCACTGGCTAGCTGAACAGCATCTTTACACTTTGCTCCCCACTAGGAGATGTGAGGTCAGAATTTTTCCAGTGTGTAAGAAGTCTTCCTTTGCCAGTGTCCATGTGCTCTGTTTTTGTCCCATTCTTCTTTTCACATACATCATATGGAAAAATAGGGCTTTGCAATGATCAGTCATGTTGTACAGAAACCAGTATTTGAGAGTGTGAGTAGTTCCCTGTGAGCAGTATCTCTGAGGGGAACATTTGTTGCACAGAAATCTATAACAACCTTTCTAGCAGCAGGTAGGAAACTTTCAGCCACAAGCAGATCACTGAAACATTCTTTGGTCATCTAAAATGCTTGCTTTTGCTGTTCTTGGCCAACATCTCAGTAAGTATCCATCAGGTATATGAGCTTTGTTTTATTTGCAAATATAGTAAAGGCATTATTAGAGTCTGTATCTGTACTCAGAGACAAGGAAAGTGTGAGACAAACACTGAAAACACCTATAAAAGTGTGATAATTTCACTGAATTGCAGAATCACTAAGTGGTTTAGGTTGGTTGCAGGTCTTCTAGTCCAACTCCCCTGCTCAAGCAGGGGTATGTAAAGCCTGTTGCCCAGGACTATATCCAGATGGCTTTTAAATTTCTCAGAGGGAAACTCTACAACCTTCATGAGCAACCTGTTACACAGTGAAAAACTGTTTCCTGATATTCAGAGGGAACCTCCTGTGTTTCAATTTGTTCTTATTGTCTTGTCTTGCCATTGAAAAGCGGCTAATTCTATCATCTTTGCACCTTCCCTTCAGACACTGTACAACCCAGCACAGACACACATAAATGCAGAGCTAACTATAAAATCTAATAAAAAGAGTGAAGTCAGTGGGATGTAACAACCAGTGGGGTGTAAGACGGTGGATTACTCCAGGAGATGCTTAAAGCCTCCTAGAAGATGTACTCTGCCTTCTCAGCTTCTCTTTTTTAGGGTGTGAGAGGCTGAAATGTAATGGTTAATGGATCAATCAATTGGCCAGTTGCAAAAGCAGGGGTGCTTTGCTGTCAATGTGCAAGGTAATAGCCCAGGTGCAGAGGGGGTGAGAATCAGAGGATAACCATGACAACTCAAATTTTATCTAACAAAAAACTGGGTTTTGAGCCAGATAAGGGAAAAGGCCGATAAGAAGCAGTTCCTGCCAGGTGGAATAGTGCTTTTTGTCATGTCCTCCCTTACACAACTGGCTCAGGTATGAAAAGTTCCCTCTGGGGAAGTACCAGGACATTTACACATAGGCCTGAAGGTATTCGTCTCTTTTGAGGGGGCTTAACTGGCTAACAACATTTATGTGAGAGGTAGTTGTCATGTCTGAGAAGGCATGATGTCATAAACCACCAAAGACTCCTGAAACACCCACAGACTCATTTCTTGGGGTCTTTCATCAGAGGCCTGTCATGATCCACAGTGTTGCATCAGACAGTGTAAAACTGCACCCACAGGGGAGGTGTGGGCATTCCCACCTATACCTAAACACCCCCTGAACTCTGTGTTTCACAGGCTTCCCCCTATCCCCTATCTCTGTTGGATCAAGACTGCGACCATTGCTTTGACCAAGAGACATCTAAATTTCAACAATCAAGTCTCATCGCTGGATCCATGAATGGTAATATCTTTCTACTCTTATCCTCTCTGTTGGGAATCCTGAAATTTAGTCTACAGGTGGTTGCTACCCTAGACTAGTTTAGTACTGAAGTTAGATTGTGCCAATATGTGAAAACCGCTTTTGAGCTAAAAACTGCAGTGGTCAGACTTCATTTCTTCTCCAACTTGGAAGCTCTACCTCATCCAAAGGTCACTTACCCTTACACATGCATTAGGGTCTTAGCCTTGATGTACTGCAGCCTGCAGATGCTTCCTGCGGGCTACCAGATGTCACAGTTCTGACAGAAAAGAGGGAGAAAGGCTGAGAGTTGGAAAAATCTTTTTTTTTTCCTTATAAGAACAGGTACTTGTAAAACACCTCAGTTCACAATCTTTTCAGCTAAAGTTCAAATCTGTATTTTGCCACCTACATATACATTCACGTCCTCAAAAGGGTTGAGCACCCATATCCATCAAGACATGCCAGTGCAGTACACTTTTATAACAGATTTTTACCACTGTAACTCAGTCCTTTTCCTCCATTTCCAGCATTGATTACATCCTACTTGGCTGTAGAAGTGCTCTAAAAAGTCCAAGAAAGCCATTTAAAAACATTAAAGAAATTACGGATCTGACCCTTCTTGCCCTGAATACTCTGTGGCCCTCAGTGCTGTTTGAACAGATTGCTGCTTCAGACACTCAGCTGCTGATATGCTCTTGGTAGCCTGTTACTGTCTGGTGTTTGATCCTCCTACACGCCCTACTTGTGTCACATCTGATGTCTCTCTAAGAAGGGAATATGCTTGGATCCAGGTGCCTGATGACATATTTCTTTTTAATCCTAGTAAGCCATGACTCTGCACAAGAAATTCAGTTTGGTATGTCTGTAAGATAAAGACTGCTCAAGCAACTGACTCCTGCAAGTCATGGAATATGACTAGTAACATCTCTAGGCTAATTAGATCCAGAAAGGGAAGAGTTCCAGTACTACCAGGGATAACCATCCTCATCACCAGGAGAAATCTCCCAGTTAGAGCAAACCAGAAGTGGGAGCTCCCAACACTATGGGCAGTTTGAAACTCTTCAAGCACTGCTGTGCAGCATCAGTGACACCCCAGGAAATCCCGCATGTCCTTCATAGAAAGGTTGCCCCTCAAGTCACTCCTACCAGCATCCCCTTTGCACTTTCCCCATGGCTGCAGCCATCATCCCTTGCTGGGATATGCAAGGTGCAACACTTTTTGAATTAGGAAATACATTCAATTATCTGGAATTGACCTAATTTTTCCAGTGTGACTGAAGTTCCCAGCGCTGCTGAAAAGCAAGTGTGTGGTATCCCTGGGTGCCTCCCGGGAGCTGACTCCTGGGAGCACCCTCCAACTCATGCAGCTGCTCAGAAACTTTCTACAGTGCAATCAATTCCATTGAGTGGTTTCAGAGGGCTTGTGAGGAGATCCTTCTCTGTAATGGGGCTCACATCCCTCAGTCCAAGGAAGTCAGGGAACACAAGTGCACCTTTGTATCTAGGGTGAATTCAGGGACATTGCTTAAGGCCACCATCCTCTTGAGTCCAATGGTTCGTGTAGGAAGTTAATAATTGATTAGACAGCAGGCACAATTCAAAGAAGTGATGCAAAACAAGTCAGAGAAAGTGTGATCGAAGCTGTACATAGAATGCAATCAGTGTCTGAAAACGCTTTTGCACCACAGGACCTACATAAGCTCTGCACACAAAGCTGACTGCTCAGGCCACACCTGCAGCAAAGACTGAGAAATTTGTTCTTTTTCTGTAAATCCCAAGACTGTGCTGGGGGTGCAAGCCAGACCACACACATCAGTCCCAACTGCAGCTCATTCTGGGAGGGGAACACCAATTTCTTTCAAAATTAAATTGTGAATCTGCTCACAGTTCAAAGTCATTCCTTCTACAAAAACAAGAACATTGCTGAAATAACTTTGTGCTGTATGATGTAAGCTCCTCAGGTTTCTACAAACTGTCGGAATAGAGAACATGACTTTTTTATATTACAGTTATCTAAGAGGCTGATGCGTTTTAGTTTCCTACCTTTTAGATTGTATTAGGCACTTTTTTCCTTCATAGTTAGAACTCTGAAAATGTTTCTACGCTATCTGTTGCTTTTCCTCCCAAGCTGTGAGGAAAAAATATCCAGGCTTTTCCCTCAACAAGAATATCCAGTTTATATTATTAAAACTCAAGGCATCTTTGAATTAATCTCCAAAAAGATTCAGTCAGCAGGACAAAATTCTAACAGTCTCACATCCCCCAATATTATTCAAAGTTTTGCAAGCAGAGTAGCTCAAGCAACTAGGAGGAAGAAAATCTTAAGTCTGGATGATAAAGCTGCCAGCAGATACATGTGTTTAAAAGTGCTTATCCCACCACCTGCCTTTCACCATTCCCTCTGTCTGCACAGATTGACCTTGATTGGCAAAACAGTCCAGCCTTCCAGTGTGCAGGCAGAGATGTACACAGTACTTGTCACTTTCTGCTGCTCACGTGTGCTCTCACTGGGCGAATGTTTCCCCTCATCTTGTCTCTAACCTGATACTGGCAGACTTTCACATCTCAGACAAGACAGTGTATCAGGACTCTAGGTGCAGAATCCCATTACAAATAGATTGTTGTTTTACAGGTCTGTCTGTTTCATCATTCAAGACAAAATTAATACATTCACAGTGTCAGAATACTTTTTGTTGCTTGTCTTTTGAACTCCTAGCATTGCTCCTCAGTGACACTTGATAGAGTTGAAGGAAAACAAAACCCAGTATAAATTTTGTAGTTTCCATCACAAAAACACTGCCAGTCTTTGCTATTACTATGAAAAGGAATTTAACTACTTCCTTTTTGCAAAATATCATTTGCAAAGAAACAATAGGATGTCACCATTTGAGGTGATAAAAGACTGGCTTTGTAACTCCTTTGCATGTTACTTGCTGTTGCTTGGAGCACTGTTGAAGTCTGTTTTCCAGATCACAGTATCTGAAAGCAGACTGGTTTCTTCTGAAGGAAACTCCAAAAGGCAGTTGAGGAAGGAGAGAGGTGTTTCCACTTCCAGTGGCAGTTACCCTGAGGCAGTTTCATGGCATGAGACAATGGGGATCTGAAGCGAACAAAACTGCCTTCTGATTTCTCCAGCTGAAATTTATGCAAGGGTGAAATAAGCCTAATTCTGTTCCTGGGATATTTCATGCCGTGTCCATGTATACGTGAATCACATGGAGCAAAGAAAACATTTGACAGCAACAAACTGGAAAGACTAAAGTCCTAATAAAATAGGCAAGCAGAGCACACCTGACATGCATGAAACTGAGAAAATGATTTAATGTCTCAGCCTTTTAATTTTCCCCTCTACTTTTGCATTTCTTTTGCATTGCAGAGTCTTCAAGCAGTTCCCTTCCAATCTCTGTAGTTATATTTGTCTGAAAGACATATGTGACAGAGCAATACAATAATACGAGTGGGTAGTTTTAGTAAAATACAGTTTCCAGTGACCATAGAAGATGGGGCAGAGATCTCTAGGAAAGGTCTTTTAAACATCCTAGTTAACTTCTCCAAAAAGTTGGTGGGTATTTCGGTGATGTAAAGCTGGAGACTTTAAAACACCAGGAGGGACATTTGGGCTATATGTATTTATTCCTCCATGTGCACTTTGAAAGGCACTAAAGTACATCCAAATGAGCAGACACCTTTGAAGTCTAGTCAGATCAGTATTACACTGTGTCTTTGTGACACTCCTCAGAGCAACAGGGCTACACTGTTCAGGAGCAGTGACCTAAAATAGCCATACAGCTCACATAGAGCTGAGCTTCTATCTTTGAATACATGACTTTCAAGAACCTGTTGGTACAGACTAGTTGCTAACTAAGGACCTATCACTGCGCTCTCTTAGGTGATAGAGGTATCGCACACCTTTGAAGTCTAGTCAGATCAGTATTACACTGTGTCTTTGTGACACTCCTCAGAGCAACAGGGCTACACTGTTCAGGAGCAGTGACCTAAAATAGCCATACAGCTCACATAGAGCTGAGCTTCTATCTTTGAATACATGACTTTCAAGAACCTGTTGGTACAGACTAGTTGCTAACTAAGGACCTATCACTGCGCTCTCTTAGGTGATAGAGGTATCGCCTGGGCTTGAAAACTGAAAAAAAAACCCCTCAAGTTTTCAGGTGCAACAACACACATTTCTATGGAGGTTTCATTAAAAACTACACCCTCAACCTACCTGTAGCTGACAGGTTCAACAAATAATTATATTGGCCCTGGTAGGCAGATTTATTATTAAAATGGAGCAGAAGGTTACTGCCAACTTCTGTTGCATCTGCTTTAACTGTTTTTTATATAA
>WEZZ01032232.1:157306-175005 GCA_013400585.1 Chloropsis cyanopogon | reverse complement strand
TTTTTTTTTTTTTTTTTTTTTTTTTTGCATTTGGTGTAGTGTGCTTATAAATAATGCTATAGTCAGTCTCAGAGGTGTAGATTGTCTGTCATTGGAATGCTGAACTGTAGATATATTTTCAGCTTAAAAGAAATGTGAGTTCTTTCTCAGAGGATCCTGAAATCTTAAATTTTCAAGGTTTAATCTAAATACATTCTTAGTTGTCCTTATCTCATGCTAACAAGGGTTAAACATTTGTATGTTATTTTAAAAATTATTTTAGTTCACCAAAACCAACACTGAATTGTCCATTTGCTGAGACTTACAGAGTAAAACAAAAATAAAGTCTGTGTAAATGAATTTGTGGTCTGATCATTGTGTATTTGTGATACTTTGGATGCAGATGTCTCTCATAGCACCATAGTCTGTAGTGAAATGGAGCTCCGTATCCAGAACTGGATATGCTGTTTACAAAATAACCCATCTTTATTGCTAAAAGACTGTGAGGTGAAACTGCCAAGTAAAACAGAGTTTCATTAGTGCAGAGATGGTTTGATGAATCAATGAAGCTAAGATTTCTGATAGCCTTCTTTATTTTATATCAATATTAAATATTTTACATGTATCCCTTTAGCATCTAGCTAGTCTGTTTGCTCTACAGACCTAGTGGCATCCCATTCCTTCTCTGGGGACAAAAGGCAGCTAGTTATCATGTGCTGCAGCAAAACCCCTCAGCTTTTGCAATGACCACTGAGTGTTTTTATACCTCTTTCTGTATAAATTATCATCTTTCTGTAGTATGTTTAAGGCTTAAAAGGAATGTAAGATGTTACCAAATTTTAATCTTACATTAAATGGGAGATAAAAAAATCATCATGCAGACATTATTGATATTAAGTAACAATGAATGCAAAAAATATAATGTCTCTTTATTTCATATTTTCTCTTCCCAGATGAGATTGCTGAAACTTAATTTATGAACATCAAAACTAATTGATGCCTGTTTGTGTTCGATAACTCTCTCTGAGTTTCCAAGCGTGCCCATGTGTTTGTAAATACTCAGTGAACACAGCAGGACTATCCGTAAATCAAAGCTTTTTCCACAGGTAATAATATAGATGTTTATATTGATACAAGCAGATGTATATATTGATACAAGAAAAACACAAACTGATAGGACTAGGAAAAATAGTGTATCAAAGCAAAATGTACTCCTGATCATTCTAATTTTTTCATGTGGTAAGTGATGGCAGCTTCACAAACAGACAGGTAAAGTTGTTTTCTGTGTAAATATTTTTTTATAAACATGTAATAGTAACATTTTCTGTAGAAAATAATACATAGTATTTAATGATCTGATGTCAATAAAGTAAAAATCTATCAGTTTGGAATCTATGATTTTTGTCTTATGTTGGATATTGTATATCTATATTCAGCTCAGATTGAGAACTCCTTTGTTTGCATTTTGAATTAAAATCCGTAAGAAATTTCTGTACTTACAGCATGTCTACAAATGAAGGGTATTAACATGTGAATTCAGATGTAGCACTGAACAAATCCTCAGCTACCCATTGCCTGTGGTAAATCAGCAGTTCAAGACAGAATTGCAGAAGGCAGCTGATGAGCAATGGATTACAAAGAAGAGACAAACTTGGGAGTCAGAATAAAGTTGCAGCTAAAAAACATCGTCTCAAACAAGTAGGAATTAAAAGTAACTGAAGAGAGGATGCTACTGGTGTGGAGGGAGACAGAATGCTCTTGAAGTGTGCTAGAGAAGCCAGGAAAAATGAGTAGTGAAGCATAAAAGCACATATTTTAGCATAGCAAGACCTGACAGGAACCCTGGCAGTTGTCAGTCTAGGAAGCCCCACCAGAGTTATGATCACCTTATACTTGGAAGCATTAGGAAAAAAGGAAAGGAAAAGCCTAATGGTTGTGAGACTACTGAAAAAAGCTCTGTAGACTTTCTGAATAAACCCCTTAGCTTTTAGATGAAAACAGTAACTTGCATTCTGCTCCTATCATCCATGGAGTTTGCAAGTCTTTGGCTTGCTTTATTTATTGAGGAGGAAAACGCGTAATGCTAGTCAGGAGTATTTTAATGGAATACTTTTGCTTACAAAATATGTATACAAAGTCCTGTTTCTCTAAACATAATAGAAACAAAGAGCAGTACATTTATTTCTCATGAGTTTTGAACCCTTCTGATAATTCCTGTGAATCTAAAGCATCATGTGCTTGCTCTCAAAGCCGTGTAACTGCTCTGTTTATTTGTACAGTAGGATACTAAGCCTCTTGCTTGGATTTTTTTCTGTCAACCCCAGGGTAATCTTTCATGCATTTGACTAATCTTTCACTGTTTGATTAGTGTTAGTATTTTCTGAGAATGTCTTCCTAAATTTCCCAGATACTAGTGTAGAAATGAGCACTTAATTGTTCTTCTAAATTTTGCTTTGCTGGAAGGAATCCACTGAGCACAGTTACCAAACTTAAAACATGATTGACAAGAAGCCAAAACCAGCCTTAATAGCAGTAATCTCTAATCCTAGAAGAAACAAAGATCAACTTTTTCTTCTTCCACTTCAGACACAGTAATTAAAATTACTTGTGTGTTTGCTTGGTAACTACAAATTAAGATTTGTAGTCATAGAGTGTTTTTTTTAGCGAATTTGAAGATAATCTGTAGTTATGGGATCACAGAATCCTTAGGGTTGGAAAAGACCTCTGGAGATCATCTAGTCCAACCCTCTTGTCAAGGCAGGGTCACCAAGAGCAGGTTACACAGGAACTTATCCAGGTGGGGTTTGAATGTCTCTAGAGAGGGAGACCCCACAACCTTCCTGAGCAGCCTGTTCCAGTGCTCTGCCACCTCCAGTGGAAAGAAGCTGCTCCTCATGTTGAGGTGGAACTTCTTGTTCTAGTTTATGGCTCCTCATCCTGTCACTAGGCACCCCTGAAAAGAGTCTGGCACCATCCTCTTGGAACCCATCTTTGAGAGTTTTATATGCATTAATGAGATGCCCTCTGAGTGTTCTCCAGACTGAACAGGCCCAGCTCCTGCAGTCTCTCCTCACAGGAGATGCTCCAGACCCCACATTGTCTTTGTGGCCTCTGTTGGACCCTCTCCAGTAGCTCCTTGTCTTTCTTGTGCTGAGGAGCCCAGAACTGGCTACAACATTCCAGATGTGCCTCACCAGGGCTGAGTAGGGGGACAGGATCATCTCCCTTGATCTGCTGGCCCCACTCTTCCCGATGCACCCCAGGGCACCATTGGCCCTCCTGGCCATGAGGGCACTGCTGGCTCATGCACAACTTGTCATCCACCAGGACTCCCAGGTCCTTCTCCACAGAGCTCTCTCCAGTGGGTCAGTCCCCAGTCTGTGCTGGCACTTGGGGTTGTTCCTGCCCAGGTGCAGGACCCTGCACTGCCCCTGTTGTACCCCACTGTGCTTCTCTCTGCCCAATTCTCCAGCCTGCCAAGGTGCCACTGAATGGCAGCAGAGCCTCAGGTGTATCGGCCACTCCCCCAGTTCCGTGTCAGCAGCAAAGTGGCTGAGGGTGCCTCCTGGGCCACTGATAAACAGCTCCAATAATGCTGGACCCACTGTTGATCCCTGGGGAATGCCAGGGACTGCAGACCTCCAACTGGATTCTACTCCACTGATCACCCCTGAGCTCTGCCATAGTTCTTCAACATTGTACTGGAGGGGTGATTAAAACATGCTTCCACATTTTAAATTCTGATCACTGTCTACAACTTCTTTTTTCCACTTTAACTGATGGATGAATTCTTGACCTCTTTTGAAGGCAGTGGATGATTTAGCATTGACTTAATCAGCAACCTTCCTGAGCAGCCTAATTCAATTTTGTTTATTTAAATTAAATTTTAATTTAACATTTTGATTTCATGCAAACCTAATTCTATTGTATTTCTGACATCCAAGATACAGCAGTTTCCCTGCCTTTCCCTCACCCTTGGACCTTGTTCATTCCAGCTGCAGTCAGGCTCCAGAAAACTTTGAGCCTCTAATTTTAACACAAGGAGCACTTTGCTTCATCATGTTACAGAGAGGGATGTGTCTCCTCTATTTGGGAAGTGAGTCTTCTTCTCATACAGGGCACAACAGAAGGTCTCCATTGTGCACTCTGATACAACAGATAAGCTTCCTTGAAAACTGATCTTTTTAATCTGATAACTTTAAATAAGGCAACATTTTCAGAAGTCATGCTTTCTTTAAATAGTACATCTTTTTGGTAAGAGACAATCTATGTTAGAAAAAACCTATGAAAAATGCCCAGAGTATATTTAAAAATGAGAAACATCAGCAAATAAGGGTCCCTCTTTAAGTATTAAAATATTTATGCAGTAAAAACAACCAAAGCCAGAATGTTAAAAACATTATTTTAGACACTGTATATAAATCTCATACAAGCAGACTGATTTAAATTGTGTAAAATACTCAACAGCAATCTTTTTAATGATAATTTAAAGTAATACATAATTTACTATTTTTGTAGAACTGATCCACTCTCCATCAGTGAACACAAGGTAAATTTGAATTTGAATATATTCTTTGGCCTTATATCTTAATTTAGCTCTTCCATTTTTTTTCTCATTTTATGGAAAACAATTTTGACACAAATTCAGGCTGATTATGGCAGACTTTGGCAGACCAACCCATTATTAATGTCTTTGAATTGCTGTACTTGTTTGAAATTTTTTAAATGTGTGTGGCATACAATGACTCTGATTAAACATTCTATTGGTACAGTAAACTAATATCATCTTATTTATAAAATTCCTTATTTCACAGCATCTGCCAAATTCAATATAAAGAGCTGATAACATACATTATTTCTTACCTCAACCCCTCTTTAAGAAATTGTGATCATGTGGGAAAATATGAAAGCCTTCAATAGTAAGAAAAAGTGTCCTTGCTAACAAATTGAATTCATAAGTAGTTTGCAGTCTGCTAAAAATTATTGAACTTCACAGCTGTGGAGGCAAGCTTATATTCTTCCTGTGCAAGTTCCTCTACTCAGCCACCTCTGAGCAAGCAGCTGTATGATTACTCAGCTTGCCCTATTCTAAGGATGGATTGCAAGACTCGGCATTTTGATTTGAGCAGATGAATAGGAAGCTGCAGGATGCAAAGTGTAGGATGTAAGCTTGCAGCACGTCAGCTGTTTTATAAAAACTGCCTCTGTGCACATCCTTACACCACCATACTTCATGGGGAAGGTGGAGAGTCCATCCCACTGAATGTTTATTCCCCTTGCATATACCATGAGATGGAAATACCAGGTGTTAGTCTTCATGACTGAGACAGCAGTATGTCTGCAATGTGCCAGTCATGGAAGCGTACGTGATACACACTGAGATAACAGCTTTGTAACATTTCCTTGACAAATTCAGCAGTGAGTAACTCCTCTTCCTTTGCTGCAGCAGAACAGGCTGTATATACCTGCCCAGCACACAAGAATGGAGAGAGACTGAGAATGGGCTCCTGAGGGAAGTGTGATGTCATGAGAGGACAAAAAATTCTTCTGCATAAAGTCTTATCCTTTCCCCTTTTATTTCTGAGAAAGGAGGTGCTGCTTCCCTCACAGAATCCCCAGAATGGGGCAGGTTGGGAGGAACCACAGTGGGTCATCTGGTCCAAGCTCCCTATTCAAGCAGGGTCATCCTAGAGCACAGGATTGCATCCAGAGACTTCATAATCTCTCTGGACAATCTGTTTCAGTGCTCAGTCATCCACACAGTAAAGAAGCTCTTCCTCATATTCAGGTGGAACTTCCTGTGCATCAGTTTCTGCCATTCTCCTGTCCTACTGCCCACCACCACTGAGCAGAGCCTGGATCCATCCTCTTGGCACCCCTCCTTTATAGACTCATAGACATGGATGAGGTCGCCTCTCAGTTGTTTCTTCTCCAGACTGCATAGTCCCAGGTCCCTCAGCCTTTCCTCATAAGAGAGATGCTCCAGTCCCTTAATCATCTTTGTTTTCATGAGGAGGCCAGAACAGGACACAGCACTCCAAGTGTACCTCACCAGGGCTGAGTAGAGGGGCAGGATCACCTCTCTCAACCTGCTGGCAATGCTCTTCTTGATGCACCCCAGGATTCCATTTGTCTTCTTGGCCACAAGGACACCCCGCTGGCTCATGGACAGTTTGTTGTCCACCAGGACCCCCAGCTCCTTCTCCCCAGAGCTGCTCCTCAGCACGTTGGCCCCCAGCCTGTAGTGCTGCCTGGGGTTATTCTTCTCTGCATTTGCCCTTGTTGAATTTCAGAAAGTTCCTCCCTGCCCATCTCTCCAAGCTGTCCAGGTCCTTCTGAAGGGCTGCAGAGCCCTCTGGGGTATCGACCCAACTTGGTGTCATCTGGGAACTTGCTGAGGAGGCATCTGCCCCTTCATGCAAGGATAAGTTAAACAATACTGGGCCCAGTATTGGACCTTGGGGACACCACTAGTGACAGGCCTCACACTAGACCCTGTGCCACTGATTACAGCCCTCTGGGAACTGCTGTTCAGCCAGGCCTCCATCCACCTCACTGTCCACTCATCCAGTCCTTAATTCCTTCCTATGAGGATATTGTGAGAGAGCTTATTGAAAGCTGAATTCAAGGTAGACAATACTCACTGCTCTCCCCTGTTGTGGTTTGACCTGGGAGTCACTGAGTGCCACAAGAGAACTGTTGTTTTCATCATGTGGAGAAGTCTCCATGACATTTACAAGAGGGACTTCTCTCCCTAGGTGAACTGAAGAAAGACTATTTTAGAGGTGGTAAACTGACTGGAAATTTTGGGTTTTGTTCCTTTACATTGTCAGCGGGAAAGACAAGGTTGTGGGGTGAGGAGAGGTGTTCCTGAATGGTTTTTTTTTATTCCTTTTTCTTTTCCTTGTTAGTTACTGTTAAAAAAATTTTTCTTTATATCCTTTGAAGATTTGGAGCCTGCTGTGCCTTTCTCCTGACTCTATCTCACAGCAGGAGGTGCCTGGGTGAGTGACCAGCACCGAAAACCCACCACACTCATTGATGCATTGGCTGGGAAAGGGAAAGTTTTAAATTTAGGGGAATCTGAAAATCGGCAAACCAAAACCACTACATCCTCTCACCCATCTGGGTAGTTGTTTCATCATAAAAGGCAATCAGGTTGGTCAAACATGATTTGCCTTTAGTGAATCCATGCTGACTACTCCTGATCACCTTCTTGTCATCCATGTGAATAGAGATGGCTTCCAAAATAAGACACTCCAAGACCTTTCCAGGGATTGAGTTGGTTGTTGTTGCCTGTGCAAATCAAAAACAGAGTATAAGACTACCTTACAGCACTTTCCTTACCTAAGTTAATATTGTTACATTATCTTGTGTGCTGTCACAAGAAGAAATGCTATTGTGGTGATAAATTAGTATCTGTTAAAAAACTACCAACATGTGTCTTTCTTTTACTCATTACAAGTTAATTTTGTGGCTATATGATCCTGAAAGTGCAGATCCTTCCAAACAGATCTTACTGCAATTATTCCATCACAAGCTGAAATTATGCTACTTAAGAGAAAAAGTTAAATGCATCTCTTGTGACAATTTACCAGTTGAAAATAAAAATGTCTTATTGAAATATACTGCTTTATACATCTTTATTTATTTGCTTTAATTGTGCTAGGAAAAATAAATTTGCAGGGGTTTCTTTCCTGTCAATACTGCAGCAGTAACACAGGTATAATAAGTAAGGTGAAGCCTATTATCTATTTCATAGAGTTAGAATAATTAGTAAGGTTTAGTGATTTATTGAAGTTTCAGTTTTTGTGAAAATTTTATTCAGAAATTTTAACTGGCAGTAATGTGACAGTCAAACCAAAGACTCATCTCAGAGTTCCTCATACACCTGTTTGGCAAACTGTCAGAAAAAGGTTTAGGCAAAAGCATTGTGGAAGTCATGATATGTCAACAACAGGAATGTCAATTTACTTGTTTAATTTAGACCTAAAATGTGACTACCGATTGTACAAGCTATTCTCCACAGATTGATCTCTGAACTGAATGGAGATTCATTTAAGAGATTGTACAACATGGATTAGTTGTAGGGATTAATATGTCTAATAAATTTTGTTAGGAATGGGTTTCTGACCTAAACAATTGGTGGAAAGTAATTAGTATTTAGCACAGTATCTGGCACAAGATGCACATCCATGGCATTACAATTCATTTTGATTTTTTCTTTATTCTTAGGTTGCCATCATTATATATTTTCTGTTTTTTAAATGTTTCTTAGTATCTTCAAGCTTAAAATGAAAGAGAAGAAAAAGATAGCAATATTGATTGTATTGGGAAGGCGTTTTTGCTGTTAGATAACTACATGTTAGGAAACTGGTTTTGTTTTCTGCCTGCTGCTATGAAAAGAATGCAGTGAAAACTGTGTGTTTTATATTCTGAAATTATTAGATTGAGTAAATATAATTTTTATGGTATGCCATTGTTAAAAACTTGTTTTATAATACCAAAGCATTTTCCAAGAATTTCAAAAAAGAAATTATGTAATAAACAGCCCTATCCTAGGTGGACTAAAATATAATTAATAATAAACTTTATTCTACTGAAACAGTGTTCTCAGAGACTGTGCAAACTTTTTTGGAATTTGAGATAGGTACCTATTGTTCATAGCTATTTGAAAAACAGAAGTATTATTCTCAGGAGCATCCAGAATTAGGATACAGTATAATTTTTGGTATGTTTATTTGTTGAATGCTACTTAAAATTGTTACACTTGCAGCTCTACAAACAGCCAATGATGAGTAGGATCATGATGAAAGAAAGCTGTTGATGAGATGCCCATGTCTGGGTCTCTTTATTCTACTTTGAGGTAACTTTATGCTTCAATAATGGTTTTGCCATTTTTCTTTGAAGACAGGTTAAAGACAGTAGATGATGAGCTGTCATCTGCACATTTAGCTGCCCTCTGTTTCATTTACCATGGTACCTAAACTTAAGTAAGCCTTTCTGTCAGTCCTTAAAAACTCACTGCATGTAATTGTTCTACTTTCTTTGAATAGAGGCTTATGGAGTAAGAAGAAAGCAAGATCAAAAATTCACGGTTTTTACTTGATTAAGAGTTTATAAGAAAATAGAACAAAGCAGTAACTAACAGTGATGGGAACATACCAGGAGTTGCATGTAGCAAAAGTATTTGCCACAAGTTTTGTGATCTGTAAAATTTTATACATCACAGGCCTTCCTAATCCAAAACTAATCCAAATCTATCAAAGCTATTTTTTTATGGGGTAGTGAGGATGACTCTGAAAGTGTATTTTACAAGGGGTTCTCAACTGCAGATGTTTCCTGGCAGCATATTCGCCATCTGACCCTTACCCATTTTGTACATTCTCTTAATGCCAATGATAAAATATTAACTTCTATTTTTGCGGCTTTACCTTCTTTTTATTAAAGACTTTACTCTCAGCATGTAATTAATGCCATTTATTATACTGCAAGGAACGGGTATGATCTTTACGGGAATAAATAGTGCCGTTTACGTAGGTTTGATTTCCTCTCCCTCGGCCGCCATCTGTTGTACCTTTCTATTTTATCACTAGATGGCAACATAGCATAACTCCAGATCAAAAGTTGCTGTAACCAGAAATGGGCTTTTCCTATCCCGTTTTTCACAGCGGGGCTTAAATAATTCACTTCTCCCCTTGAAATAGGAACTCGCGCATTCTGGCAATTTCAGTAAATTGCTTCTTAATGGTGTGAGTTCTAGCATTACTTACTAACTGCTACTTTTTTACAACACTGAAGTGCAGAATAATCAAGTCAGAGAAAATAAAATTGCTTTATTTACAGTCTTTTTTCTCCTTTTATCTTTTCAAATCCATTGGAAGGAGGAGAATCCATTGATTCATCTGAATTATCTCACATATGTTTGGTTATCTTGTGGAAACACCTTAAATCGAAGCCAGTGGCACATATAGTTCACATCTAGAAGACAGAATTTGCATAATTTTTGACTTTCCAAATATTTCATTTATTGAGATAAGTCTAGAAGTTAATATATGGTTGAAACAACTGAAGTAAGTTTGGGGTGAAGCAACTTGTATCCATTATTCATATGCAAGATATGCCTTACCATCCCTCTTGAGAGCACTGACCCATAGATTAATTCAAAGGTAGGAAAACTGAAATTTCAAGCTCAGTTTCTCTGGAGATACATTTTCCAGTGAAATGAGAGAAAAAGAAACAAGACCAATCTTAACTGAGCTACCAGCTGCTTTTGCTTTTGGGACCTTAAACAGACTCAGCAGTTTTGCTCAGTATTTGGTAAACAGTTTTAGAGGCTTTTAGGCTTCTTAAGTCTTCTCTGAAACTCAGCTTCTCAGAAAACTCAAAACAGTTTGTAAGAGTAAGGATAGGTTCTGTCCTGCATCACATTTACTCCTGAAGCCATATTTAGAAAGCTTAATACTGAGCTGAATTGATTGATTTCTGAGTTTCTGTTAGCCCTGCTGTATTCTGCTGTATTGAAAAAGAATCGCTTGGGCCTCGATATTTGAACAAGTCATCTGCTTCAGAGATGATGGTCTTTTGTAGCCAGATCCATTATTATCCTATGTATTTAATGAGTCGTATTCTGCCAACTGAAATTAAGGACGCAATATTGGAAGCTGTTAATTAACTTTCATTATCCACATTCTCTTTTTCCTGGGAATGTTTTCAAGGAAACCTCATAGGTTTCAAACTCACTCCAGACTTGATGTATTTGAGCTACCAGAGCTATGTTCATATCAACATATATCCAAATAAAGAGGCAGTATGCTTTATACCTATAACTTTGTACCTATAACTATTATCTATTTCATAGAGTTAGAATAATTAGTAAGGTTTAGTGATTTATTGAAGTTTCAGTTTTTGTGAAAATTTTATTTCACAAATATTTTTATTTTATTTTATAACTGGGAGGATGACACAGATCATTGATCTCTATAAAGAACCCATCCATGAATGCTTTAGTAGAATTCATTAATAATGTAGTGAATACACCAAGCATGGCCAAGTGAAGCATACAAGGGTACAGAATTACATAATGTGATTTGTTATTTTTATAGGATTCTCTAAGTTAGTTGTTTAGCAAGGATACTAACATTTTCTGCTTTCAATGCATTAGGGATGCATGTGTAACTGCCAGTGTGACACATGCACACACACAGCCAATGTGTAAGAAACTAAGAACTCTTCTTCTGAAGATTTAGAAACTCCTGTTTCCAAGTTTGCTAGTCCACATGATTTATAAGAAGCCTATTATTACACAGAGGTTGTCTCTTGTAAGTCCCATTTTCTTTTACTGCTTATTGACACAGCTCTTGCAGAACTATCACCTGCTTGGTGTATGCCTCAACATGGTTTGCTATTAGCTCTCCTTAAAATGCCACCTTCTACACACTCCTGGTAGCTCAGAGGAGGTTGTGGGAAAGGCAGGGAGAAGGTGTCCTCAGTAATAGTGAAAGCTGTATTATTCCATGGCGTTATGATGTTACTCAGCCAAGTCTTTCAGTCAGGTATAGTTCTCAGACAGCACTGAGATATGAATATGCATGGTTTGGTAAGCTTAGCAGTTAAAGTCCAGCTGCAGGCAAATTTTGTTATTTTTCTCCCTGGTTTCATTTTATCCTCTGTCTTATGGAATTAGAACAGAATTTGGAAATAGTTGTGTTCCACTGAAGGTGCAGTTCTTCTACGAATGTATCATTAATCATGTAGCTGAATGTTTTTCAGTCAGCTCCATTATCTGAGGTTGCCATCTTTCCAGTTTCTCTCTTTATGTGCTGTTTCTTCAATTTTCAGATTATGAACACTCAATGGACTTGCAGTATGTAATGAAATTAGAGCAAAAATGCATGGAAAGCCAACAGTATTTCAGGATTGCTTTGTTTTAGATATTTCTTGTATCATTCCAAGGCCCAAAAAATCATGTCCTAGCCATGAAAATTGTATCTCCCTATGTTCCCCAAAAACCAGTGACCTCTCCATTAAACCATTTGTATGCTTCCCAACAACAGTTTTGTTTTAAAATGTTGGAACTTCCTATATAAAGGATGGATTCAGAACTTACACAGAAATAAAAGTATCCCCAGGTGCTTTGACCCAAGGCCTAAATAACAATGTAACTGATGTGACTTAACAGATAATTGAAAAATTTTTAATAAATGGTACTTCTTATAAGTGAGAAGCTAAGGAGTAAAACACAAGCTACCTGAAAGTGAAATAACCGGAATACATTCAAGATCCTGGTGTTCATCCATCTATCCAGTGCAGGTAGGTTATCTCTAGTTCTCATTTGACATTTAAGATGTGGATGGTGTTCACTAAATGTCTGGATGAATCTATTTTAGATCTACTTTCCATTGATGTAATGCTGGTTTTGGAATTAAAAATGACCAGACAGCAACAAGTTTATTTAAAGAACACTTTGACATAAGGTCAGCACACTGTCTCTGTTTCTCACTGCATGAGCTCATGCAGCCGTATGAAATCATTTTTAGGACCACAGCTTAAATTTGTAAATGCATTTCAGTGAAGCGCTTCCAATTACATTAGCTGCAAATGTATCCCAAATAATCTTGATTTCTTAATGTACATCCTTGATACAAACTTCAATAGATGTTACTATTTGCCTAATCACTGTGTCATTTCTCCGGCAGAGTGGAAAACAAGTACTTGGCAGCATGGACACCTTCTTGGATATAATGAAACATTTAATAAAATAGGAGATACAGCAAACTGAATGAAGTTCTTGAATTTTCAAAATGCTGCTTCTTTATCTAGAGAGCTTGTTATCTATGACTCCATCCCATCTAAATTTATGTTGTTGCTGATCTACAGTGCCTGCAGCTCCTCTACTTTTTTTTTTTCAGTTTATAATGAAGACAGATAATTTTGGAGCTTAAAAAATTTTTATTTACCTGTTCCTTGCAGGTCTGTTGTGAGGATGACATGCATAAATGCAACATCATTTGGGCTGCTGTGGGATGAAGCATTTACTACACTTACTGCTAATGGATATGGTCAAGTATTTGGATCAAAATCTTCTCCATCAGGAATTCTTCATGGGATCACTATTCTCACCAGATTATTCTCAGTTAAGTAAATAATATAGAGTCGTTAGTTTTGTTTTTTTAATTAAGTGGTAAAGTAATAGAAATTTCAGGTAGGAGATGATTGAAGCTACCCTTTTTTAAATGACAGCAGCAGAAAAACTCATTTTGTTGGTCTGTTAAGACTGAAAATCATTATTTTTAGATTACCAGATATACCATGAAGAGAGTTAGCAAACTGGAGCTATTTATTCTTGTAAATATTTATTGTAAACCTGCATCCATATCAGTATGATTCTAATAAGAAAATTCTGGTTTTCAGCCTTAGCATTTCTTATGGGAAGATAATTATATTATTTGTGTCCGATTCTGTTTGACTAGAAGTTTAATGGCATGATAACTTTGATTTTTGCCATGAGAAGGTGACTAAAATGGCATGATAACTTTACATCAAAAAGAGATTACTTTGCAGTTTTCTGTCATTGTAAGGCACTGGCTTTTGGACTACTATCACAGCATCATACCAAAGATGTGGAATTCCTAAGTGGAACACAACTGTTGTTGCAATAGGACACAAGTTGAACACAGACACTTGATGGAGTTCAGGTAAAGAATGAATCTTTTTTATTTTTCTGACTCCGTATTTATAGTATTGTGAAAGGTGACCAGGGATTGAAGAAATGAAGTTCCACCTCTCCAACCACACTGGTCAAACCAAAAGTCCATCATTCTCTCTCCTTCTCCAGAAAGAATGTAAACAATTCCTTGTTTACATTAAAGTGCATGAGAAACTCCACTACAAGAATGTAAACATTCAGAAGGTGTTAGCAAAATTCCAAAAGAATAGGGCAACAACCGTTAGTAAGAAAAGTCCTTTTATTCATTATTCTAGCCTAAGGAAACCTCCTAGGTCTTTTCCCATGGTAGTTGCTCCTCTTTACTTGGCTATTGTAGGAAAATCAGCCATTCACTCACAGACAATTGTTTTTTGGCTACTTGAGTCACCTGGTAACTGTACAAAAGACCAATCTCAGTCCATCTCTGTGAAGTTCAGTGGACCAGTGCTGGACATCACCACAGCCATGTCCTACAAAATTGTTCATGAAATTTGACAGATCTTACTCTACAATTTTGAGCTGCTGTTCTATTCAAAAACCTTTCAGACAGTGCAGGACCATATGGAAAAAATCTCTCAGACAAAATTAGCCAGTTCCAAGGCCACAATAAAAATCCCTTGGAACAAGGCTTGCAAGATGAAGCTATCAGGCTTACTGGACACTCAGTCTTATCTACTGATCCATTTCATGTGACACAGAGGGTGGATCCTAACAGGGCAGCCTGGTGATCACAGCACACAGAGCAGCAGCTGAGGCACTGGAGACAAAGAACAAGAAGCAGTCAGGCAGAGTGGGGCAGAACTGCCAGCCCAACCAGTGCACACTGCAGGCAGCCACACCAAGGGTATTGCCAGGAATATTTTCATAAAAGGACTTGATAAATATTTCTGCTAATAACCTCCAGGTACCATAAAAAGGCATACTGAGGATGTCAAGGCACTGAAGTAATTTTCTTGTTGATCCTTTTTAAACAGAAGTCAGGGCTCACAGAAGACTGTGAGTACCTGAGTACCATTTCCATACTGATGCAGCAAGAACCATGAGAAAGAAACCCATTAATCAATCTTCCAGTGTTCTTTGTTGGGAGGGTTTCTGCCACAAGGCCACTGCAGCTTCCCTGGCTGGCCCACTAAAGTCTTGTGTTACTACCCCTGGCATGGGCAAGGGAATTCTCTGTCCAAATGGGAAGACAAGCTGAGCCTTTGACCTTTTTTTCTTGTTAGACTGTGGGATGTTTAAAATAGAAGTGCACTTTAATATACTGTAGCTATAAACAGATCTGCATGACTCAAAATCAGGTCCAGCAACATCCCTTACATGAGATAATGATTGAGCTCAAATGCAAAACCAAATTATACAGGAGATGGAAACAGGGCAAGCTAACAAGGACATGCAGGGGCAGAAATGGGAAAATCTAAGCTTGGCTGGATTTGAAACTAGAAGGAATGGGAAGGGTAACAAAAGATGGGTTTGTAGGTGCATCAATAGCATAAGGAAGAAAATGTAAAAGGTGAACCCACTGCTAGGTCAAGCTGGAGACTACTAACAAAGGATAAAGAGAAGACTGAAGTATTTAGTGCCTTCTTCCTTCCCTCAGTCTTCATTGATAAATTCTGTTTTCAGTTTGTCCAGGTCTCTATTAACATTAAATTTTGTGGAGTTACTACTTAGAATATCAATGGATCCAAACAGGGACTCCTTAGATAAGCTGGACATGCACAATCCACAGGATGAGACAGGACACCTTTGTGACTGCTGAGAGACTTCTGGCAGATGCCATTGCAAGGCCACTCTTCGCTGTCTTTGAACAGCTGAGATGATCAAGGGGGAAAAGGCAATCAATAGCAGATGATTTTAAATGCTCATGTATTCTTTGTGCCAGATTTCTACATTTTTGTAATCTTTTAAGAAAATTTCCAGAAACTGCACCTCTCTGGGAATCTAAGGCAACTTGGGCTTCTCTAACTTCTCATTTATGGCTGAAAATTGGGGCTTCTCTAATCTTGACTATTTCTACACCTTTGAAAATGAAACAGATAATAGCATTTGCCATAAAGGCAAAGAAACCAGACTGCTCTCTGAGTGTGTTGCTCCACTACAAGAATAGAGACATGTCACTGCATGAAGTAAATGTAGCAATAATTAGTAAACAACGACTTTGGTTTGTGTTCTCTGAGATTTCCTGTGTTCCCATTAAGGGCTCAGGCACCTTGGTTTTCAGTTTCACAGTGCAGAAGTCATGGGTTCACACATTGTGCTTCTGTTGTGGTGACAGTGCCCACTACTGATCTCTGCCCCTCGATCAAACAGCCAGACTGATCTCTGTGAGCAACTTGGAGTGCCCACATACCATATTTCCTCACTCTCCCAGCTACTCAGATA
Source organism: Chloropsis cyanopogon (assembly GCA_013400585.1). Lineage (NCBI taxonomy): Eukaryota > Metazoa > Chordata > Aves > Passeriformes > Irenidae > Chloropsis > Chloropsis cyanopogon. The sequence continues at coordinate 158,936 of WEZZ01032232.1, read as the reverse complement.
AATGCAAACTGCTATGACACACACCATACGTGGCATAGCTTTCTGCACTATTCACTCATGCTTAACATTGCTTCTCACACCTACCTAATCAGTCTTTTGGCTCAAAAGAAGGATTTTCTTGTCTTTTGCAGATAACTGCATGAAAAGATAAGCTGCATCACTGAGGAAGTCAGAGCTTCCAGTAGCAACAGCACAGTAATACTGTGTTATTCCTCTATCTATAAAGTCTAGTATTTAAATGGAAAAATTCAATTTTTAAGTCAAATAAATGACACTTGGGATTTATTCTTCACAGAACATGAAATTTCTCTCTCCTGTCACTACTGGCTACAAGTTATATTTTCCTCTGCTTCACAATGCATCTTATAGACAGAAAACAAACAAGAGACAATGAAGACTAAGTGATTTGTTACAAGTCATTCCAACATTATATTTCTGTCTTCCAGTTAATGCATACTATTAGTTGGAAATGGAGCCCCTGCCTTTTCAGGTAAGGTTTTTGACCCCAGCAGATTTAAGCAACAACTGTATTTTTCTCAGTATTCCTTGGTATTCCTCAACTTTTTCCCACAAAAGGTTTCGGTTCAATAACCACAAGTTTCCTAGCTTTTAGCCAAAGGAGCAAAGAACATTATCCAATGGACTTATGGACCAGTCCACACATTTTACTAGCAAAGTAAGGCATTAACTGCCGACCTCAGGTTCACACACAGGTCTCTCAGGTGCCTGAATTACATATTCTGACAATCAGGAGCCAGACGTGTTATAAGTTTTTGCAACAGTACTCGTTTCCTCTAACCAAAGACCACTCCCCAAAGCAGGAATCGCTTTTTTAACTGCCTGCATCAGCTATGCTGTAGTACTCGAGGGACAAAGCTGTTCTGCACACAAAATGGAGCTCAGCAGCCAACTGGAATTTCAGCTAAGAGGGGCTAAACGTCTAAATGTCTGCAGCCAGAAATGACAGTGGAAGCCAGGACACCCCTGGGGTGGGAACATCCCCCTCCTGCAGCACCTTTGTCTCAAGGGCACATCCAGAGCCTGCTGTGAGCAGTATTTTTTTTAAACGCTATGAAGGGGCACTGCTTGTCTTTATAAAATTGAGTATGCTGGAAGAGAGAATGGATTTTTTTTCCTCCTGCTTCTCTCCAGCTTTTAACAAATGGATTTTTGCTTCACTGTCGCTTGACAAGGTTATAGATGATGCTTACACGGCAAGGTTACTCTCGGAAGGTGCCTGCCGCCTTAGAAGCGGCCATGCTTTCACCAGCAGCCTCATGTGCCTTATCCCCAGGTCCGCACGGCTCACACGTTCTTTCTGCCGAGCCACTTAAAATCTCCGTTCTTCACTGAACTCAAACGTGAAATGGCGGTGCCGGGGGATGCTGTGAACGCGGCCACCACACGGCCCGGGAACTAACTAATTCTCCTCTGGGAACCGACCACCTTAGGCGCACGAGTGGCGGGCACGGCACAGGGCAGGGCAGGCGGGCACAGCCGGGCAGCCGTGCCGGGTCGCGTCCCCAGAGGCCCGAAGGAGCCACAGCAGCTCCCGACCGCCCGGAACACCTCCCCAGGAGGCAGCTGGGACGCGGCAGGGCGAGCACCCGCGGCACGGGCAGGCCCTCCG
>WEZZ01032232.1:125797-157030 GCA_013400585.1 Chloropsis cyanopogon | reverse complement strand
GGCTCGGGGCGGGGGTCTCGGCCCCCTCCCGGCAGGGCGGCGGCGGGGAGTGGCCTGTCCTGCGGGGGCCAGGGCGGCCGGGAAACTTTGCCTGCCCTTGCCGTGCCTGTCCCCGCGGGAGCTGCATCCGTGGGCGGCAGAGCGGGAGAAATAACGAGCCCGGCGAGGGGAGGGAAGGAGGGGGGGAGGGCGAGGGCGGTGATTTGGGAGGGCTGACGATTCCTACAGCCCCTCTGTGACCTGCGACAAAAGTTTGCCGGGTCGGTCTTCCCGTGACAGGTGGATCCGCTCCCTGTCGCGGGGGAAACTTTCCCTGCCGTGAGCGTCCCTGCGCTGTGCTGCTCCCTCTGCTATTGCCCCAAAGCTCAGCAGCAGGCAGGCCCTGCCTTTCTGCTCACGAAAACCAGAAAAGGGTCCAGTTTTCCAGGAGGATGGTAGTTCGGGATAATCTCTGTCTCTGCAAGGATAGGAGCTTTTTAGCACGGTGTCAGTAAGGTGATTTTTTTTTTTCTAGACCATAATTTTTGAATAGTTTTGTTGTGGCTGTGACTTGGTAGAAATAAAGGAATCGCTCCAGCTTGATTTGCAGCCGTATGAGCTCACCTTCCCTCCCTCCTGGATAATCTTTATGTGGCACCTACAGCAACTGTGGTATTGTCTTATGTTCAGCTGGAAGCTGCTCAAATGCCATGGTAACAAATGAGGTGTAGCTACCTGCATGGAACAGTAGGTTTGGATAAGTAATAAGAAAATATTATCCATTAATGCGTTTCAATCGCTGGAAATTAGAACGAGTGGCAATAGTTCTCAGACCAAGTTTTAAGTCTGCTGACAGAGGGACAGTAAGATGGAGAACTGGCTTCAGGTGACAGTGGTTGTGTTACTTAGCTTATTTTGGATACGCTTTCCTACCACCACCATTTTAAAGTGAACCTTTGCTGTTTTGAGGGGGTGAAGGTATATAGTGTGGTGTCAGTGACTGCTGGAAGTGAGAAAATACAGCTTGTGTTCTTGGGAACAGTCACATTCAAATGCTAAAATGTTAAATAACAATCAATAGGGATCTGTCTGGCTTGGAATCAAATATATTTACAATATCATAGCAACTAGCCTGATTTTTGTCATTATTTTCTTTCACTCTAATACTTACCTTAGAAATCAGTGTCCCTTTTTGGGGGGATTTTTTTGCCCACTCCTGTGTTTGAGCTCTCTCCAGTGAATATAGCCTGTTACCTCAACTTTGGTTTTCTTCATTATAGACACTGAGGGGAGACTGGAGACAGGAACAATCTGTTCGTTGGATTTTCTGAGAGATGGGGGAGGAAAAAGGAAGGGGTCTTTGCTCACCTGGTTGAGCTCATATGTGATGCTAATATGAGAAAAAGTCACAGTGTGCCTTTTTTACACTAGAATTGAGGAGGGAAGGATGCCCTGTCACATGCATATATATGACTTCTCTGGACTACAATGTGAATATATATATTGGGGGATCTCTTTTAGCATAAAAAAGATGGCTTTACATATATTAACTATAAATATTTGTACAGAGAAAGAAGTAGGGCTTCGGTTTCGTGACTCTTACATAAGAATATCTTTGAAGTCAAGGCTTGACGCACTTCTGACTCACCAAAATGGAAGACCCAGTGTTCTCACAAAGACTTGCTTAATTGTGCAAAGTGGGCCCAGTTCACAGGCAGGCTGTGAAACCTTAACAGAGTGGTCTGACTCCCTTGTAAATGCCTGCCTGGAAAGTAGTGCCATGGCCTCTGAGAAACTCCATTCTTGCACTGATGGGGTGTGACTTCAGCATGCTGTTTCTTTTTCTCGTGTGATAGTCCACTCTTTCATTCACATCATCCTTTCTTTTTCCTCCAGAGCTGAATTGCTGTGATCAGTTTTACTCCAGCCATCCTAGGAAGGCTGGCATTTGACACAAGGGAAGTGAGGAAAAAAAGCCACAGGAAGGGTGTGCTTCTAAAAGCTAGTGAGATATTTTCCCTAAGGACACATCGGGTCATCCTGTTGTTACTACTGGGGTTCTGCCTCCATCGAGAATTCACATAGTCTCTGAAGGCACCATCTCTGGAAGGAACTTGCTCTGCAAAAGAAGCAGCCAAGCACATTTATTTGCAGATGTTTGATTCCATGTAGGGGTGTCTTTAATGGTTGAAGCTGCACATCACCACAGATTATACATAGTATAAGATGAAGCCACAAAGGAGAATATTTCTATTTCCTGCTTCAGTCCTGTTTGTTGTTTTGTAGCAATATCTACTTTATTTGACCATTAGAGAAGCAGTTTTCCTTCAAACTGGTGAGAAGAACACAGGTTTGTGTGCTGTCTGGAAGATACTGCCAGTGTACATCCTTCATCAAACTCCTCTGCTAAACCACATCTCAGTCCGTCTGAAACTTGTCTGAGACCAAAGCCTCCCTGTCATGTTGCATAGCAGTTTTTACTGCTCATACAACAGCCTGCTGAAATCAATGGTACTGCTTTATTTGGGGGCACTAGGAGTAGGTGGAGGAAGGGAGGAGTCTTTTGTAATAGCAGTTTTGAAGTTCTGTTTATTCACCAAACCATGCCAGCTGTGTATTTGAGACCTTAGCAGGTTTGCTCTTTGCTTCTGACATTCCATGTCACTTGGAAATGGGTCTGGGACTTTGTTGTAATTTAGGTTTGGGATTGGGTTTTTTGTTTCTCTTTTGGAACAAGAGACCATTGTTACTCACCTGGTTGACAGAACCGACATTACTGTAACAAGGAACAGCTTTATTTTAACCTGAACACAAACTGTGGCTTCATTTCCCAGGCAGCTGCTTAGGTATGCAGGGGAGTGCTAAGTGACCTTGCTAGTGTTGGAACTCCTTACAGGACTGAGTTGGTTGCTTTTGGAGGGTATACCCTTCCAATGTCCTTAGTGCTTGAAAAAGCAAAAATCCTTGATACAGCCAGAGTGTGAGGGGGATGTGTGTGCTCTAGAAGAAAGTCGACTTTCAAGTACTGGTAACTTTATGGAGGGAGAGAAGCTTGAGGGGTATTTACGTGGTACAGTTCATGCCTTTGAACATCTTTTATGATCATTAAAAGGGTAGGGTGAAGGCTTTGATATATTGTGTTTTGAGAACTGGAGTACTTCATAGCTTGGTTTTAACTAACTGCTATTTTTAGGGCTCTAGTTTTTTTTGTGCCCAAGTAGTATCCTATTTTTCCCTTGTCAAATGAGGCAATAATGAGCTAAAGCATTAATGTAAATGAAACCTCTGAAGATATTTTTGAAGCACGGGGATTAGTGTTTTTCTTTCATTGTAGTGACATGACTTTATTGTGCACATAGAAAAATACTTCTCTAATATTTTCCTTATGATAGATTAAACCTGAAATCCTGTTTTACAAGACTGGCATATTGCAAAATATTGAGGATATGGGATTGCACCATACTACTATGGCAAAATCCATATCAAGACTAAAGAGAATCCAGTTTGTGTAATGGAAACAAGGATGTAGCATTTGGGATCAGTTTGGGCATGTTACTGAACCAGTGAGCTATACAGATGCAATTTAATTTGCAATCTTTATTTTGTAAGCTGTATATAGTCTTTTCAGGTGCAGCCAAATTCAGCACTCTTTGTTGCATTTGTCCTTCCTTTCTTCCTTCAGTGAGATAAGGCATTTTGTTCAATGAGTAAATGAGACCAACCTTCCAACAGCTCATCCAGATTAAGTAATAATTAGATATAATTACTGTTCCTAGGGGGAAAGTAATTCTACCTCATTGAAATTCTTTTATCTTCAATTAACCTATTCTGTTCTTACTGGAAATCTGAAGCAAAGTGCCAGCTTGCTTCGGGCACTTCTTCCAAAGCTGCTAACTTTGATTTTATTTGCCACCAGCGCTCACTCTGTGCAGTGTAGGGAGCCCCGAGTGTTTAGGTGGCACCAGTGAGGGGGAGGGCGTGCTTGGATGGGGCGGGCTGTGCTGAATTCCTTGCTGGGTCAGCTTTCCATCGTGTTCATCCGCTCCTGTGCGGATCAATGAGAAGGCTTGGTGACTCACTTTTCTCTCTCCTCCCTATACTTTGTGTTTGGGTTCATGGGGTTGTGGGTGGGGGTAGCATGAATAGTTTTTTTCCTCATTTTTTTCTGTCTAATAACCAATTAGACTTTATTTTATCCCGCTGCATGTGGAATCTTGTGTAAGTTTTGTTCTATTTTCAGAGAGCAGCTATAACCTTGCTTGGCATTAACAGATCCAATGGGTACATAATATGTAGGTTGTTTGGAATTCAGCAGCCAGGTTCTGAGTTTTCTGGCCACAAGTGCCCAGGCGAGGGACAGACTAGAGCATCAGAAACCCTGTCTAGCTCAGTTCTAGATTGGGTTCATTTGGATACACCTTCCCATTAGGCAAACATACTTTATTCCAGTGATGACAAACTGTACATTGGCTGTGCCTACGGTTTTGGCTCTAAATATAAACCTGAAACTATTTTGAAATGGTGAGCTGGTAAACTGTGGGGTAGAAAGGGCTTCAGAACTGGAACACATTTGCGTTGCAGTAGCTCTTCTGTTTTCCTGGGGACTTTGATTTCACCTTGTGAGCAGAATCCATTTTTTTATGCTCACAAACCCACTAAGATGAGTAGTCTTCGCATCCTTCTCCTTTCTTGCCCTCTTTGTGTTCTCCCTGATGCATGTCTTTCTATGCAGACTAAATTAATGCAGTGTATTTCTAGATGTAGTTTGTTCATACAGACTTGCTCTCTGCTCTTTTCTAGGGGGTGGAAAGAAAGAACTGCTAAGCCCTTTAAATAGACGAAGGTGATGATTTAGTGTAGTCATCCATACCCCACTAGCTAACATAGCACTACACTGACAGCGCCAGAAATTAAAGCAAATGGTAAAGTTTAGTCTTAAGCAGAATTTATCCATAGATCACAATTGAGCTTTAAATAAATATAAGGCACAAAATCTGCCTTCTCTTAATTCGTATTGACAGAATTTCCCACAGCTGGCTTGTCTGTTTGTAACTATTGGCATGACGTGCTCCTTTTGCCATTTAACTTGTTCTTGTTTTTATTAATAGCCTGTCAACTTGAGGTTTAGTGTATCATTTTTATTGGGAGACAAAAAGCTTACACGCTGTAATGTTTGTGATGGCACTGTAAATTACCCACTGACTCCAGCCAGCACATCTTCAAGTGTGACACCTGCAACCTTTTACGTTTTTGTCACCATTTTATGTGGCTTTGCATCAGAAAACACTGATTATGTCAACAGGTTGTGTGAAGAAGATAGCTTCTTTTTTTCTGCCTGCTTGCTAAACCAGTATTATTAACTGGGGCTACTACCTCAGCCTGTATCCTGCCTGCCAGTTGACTTTTTAAAGTTTGCTTTGTAAAAGCTCACAGAGAAGCTCTGGGAAGAAAAAAATTCTGTTACTGGAGTAATTGGCAAAATAATGTTTTCCTTGTATTTTCCTGAGATTTTTCTTGCTAGCCAATTTCAGTTTTGAGGGCAATTGAGGCTTTTTTTTTTTTTTTTTATTAGACTTTTTTTCAGGTTCCTTCTCAAATTGTGTGTCACTTGAAATCTTTTAATGCTTGGAGACTGATAATTTGAGAGTGGTGATGTAGGCAGGGAAAGGGTACTTTGAGGTTTTCTTTTTCCAGAGCTCTGCATCTTTGAGGTCTTGTGGGTAACAGCTTCTGATAGATGCTGCTGCTGCTGCACTTTCATAAAAGAAAAGAGAAAGCACCAAGGGAAGATTCCTTTCTTTACTATTTTTTCCCTTTTCTAAAAAAAATTCACTTCTGATTCCTTTTGAAATGCATCTGTTTTCTGTTGGCTACAATACAAGTGATATATTGGAAACAAGTGTCAGACCTATGCAAGGGACTTAAACCTCATGTTTGGAGCCCCATGCATCAGCAGCCCAGAGAGAGCTTTGTCTCTTGTATGGTGACCTCTAATTGAGTATTCAAAGACAAAATATAATTAGGTAATTTCAGCCCATCTCTGAGTATGTCTTGTGCTCATCTGTTCGTGGGCAGGTCTGGTCATTACTGTTAATGACAGTTGGTGTGTGTATCTCACAGTCCTACGTTCCGATGTACTTTGAAGAAAAATGTGCTCCTTAAAATTGCAGCAAGTGATTCTAGAATGTATTCCACCTAATGGCAAACTTTACAACCTACAGCTTGTTGACAAATAGAATGTTAATCTGGATTTGTCCCAGGTACAGGCTCCTTGGCTGACAAACTTTGACAGCACTAAAACACTGGAATAGAACCTGATGGAATTAATTCACTGTGTACAGTTGGGGAATTTTAGTGACATTCTGTTCCCGTAAAATGGATTGTGCAGTTTACACTTTGTGATAAGCTTTAATACTTTGTGATAGGGTTTAATGCTTTTGATGTGGGGGGACAGTCTGCTCTGAGAAGATAAATCTGTACTGCAAACTAACTAGAGTTTTGGGGTTTTTTTTTTCTTTCTTTCCTTTTAGTATTGGATGAATGAATATACTTCTTCCCTTGGAATTGGAGTGTTTCATTCAGGCATAGAGGTGTATGGCCGAGGTATGTACAAGAAAAGCATAACTTACTTTTTTTTTCAGTAATACTGTTATTTAAAAGGCATTTTTCTGGTAGTGAGGGGAGCCTAGCTCCTGAAACCTGTTCATCTCTTTTCTCATCTATTCTGCCTCTGGAAAAAAACCTTAGATGTGAATAATCTAGTAGCTGTTGTGTATTCTTTTGTATAAAGCTATACAGCTATGAAAAGGTGTGCGCCTTATTCAGCCAGGATAGAAATATTTATGTAAGGTTTGGAAATACTTAAAAAAAACCTACATAAAACAAATGTGTGCTTTGTGTAAGCATGGTTGAATCCTTTCCTCAGTTTTCTGTCAGCACTTAGTGCAAGGAGTTAATTTTTAACTACAGGAGTAATAGTGTGTTGCAGAGAGGCACCTAAAAGTGCATGATGCTCAGGAAAAGGTCTATTCCATTTTGGTAGGTTGCTTTGTTTTAGAGACAGTTTCTTTCAAAGGCATCCCATGCATGCTGTTCATAAAAGATACCCTTGTGATAAATAACAGCAATGCTTTTTAATTTTACTAAATAGGCCGTGCCTGGGTGCTGTTCAGGCCACTTTGGACCTGCACTGCAGCCAGAAGGTGTTTCTGTGCACGCCACAGCATGGGCTCAGGTCTGAGGTGTTTCTGCCCAAACTGCAATGGCACTCCGAGGTGATGGTGTTGCTGAAAGTAGTCCAGTTAAAGAAGGGAAATCTACCCCAGTGGGTTTGGTTTTTTGTTTTGGAATGTGTTGGGAGGTGAGGGGAAGGAGCAAAAGGCAGGGCATGCCCTCGGAAGACCACACTGCCCAAAGTTCTCTTAAACTATGTTTCAGCTGCTGTAATGGTCATATTGTATCTGATTTTGCAAGTGTTACCAGAGCAACAAATTGACAAAATACAACACTTATTGTTAAAACTTTTTTTTGGATTTTTTTTAATCTGACCCAGAAAGACCTGCCTCTTAATAGTGCTGTGCCTGAAACCCAGTTTTTGAGCTGTGCCAGATACATGTGCCTCCCTTCCTGTTGGGATCATAGCGGCTTTCTCATATAGCAGGTCATGCCCCTGCTAGAACAATGACTTGCATTTTTCCAGGCACATCAAACCTTTTATTTATTAACCTGTTGTAAAAAAGATTATCCACAAAACTGAGTGCTAGACTTGGGTGATGTGTTAGGAGTTTTGAGGAAGGGAAGTGTGAAGTCATGCTTGAAGCTTTTTATTACACTCTGGGTGCGGCGGTGCGCTGTTATCTTACACACACAGACGGAAGCTGCAGCACACCAGGACACTTTCATGTAGTGTGAGTGCTTAAGCCAGCAGATGCTGCGTGCAGACTTGAGATGCATGCACTGATTTACTTTCTTGTTGCAGTAAAGAACTTGGGACAATTGAACTCTTACAAATCAAGAAATTTAAAGAACCTGTTAGGCCACTATGCACTGTCACACTGAGGACTGTAGTGTACACTGAATAGAAGTGCCATCAGACCTCTGCGGATGCAGTACTTTGTATCCCTAATTTAGACGTCTGTCAGTGGAATTCTGAAGACAAGTATGCATAAAGATGTACAATTTAACTTGTAAATGCTGACTTATGCAATGAAAACAGTATGTACTTTCTGCAAAGTTGTTCAAGTTAAACCTGTACACTGATGTAGGAAATTTCCTGTCAGTTTTTACTTAGGCTGAGTAGTAACTGACAAAACTATTAATTTCCAGCTCATTTCATTTGCTCCCCATGTAAATAACATGTCTGGTTGCTAGCTTTAGATCCTTGTGAAGTCACCTTCCAGTCAGTGAGCTCTGCTGGTTTTTACTGTCATCAGATGCTGGTTTTGTTAAATCTGAGCTTTCTCTTTCAGAGTTTGCCTATGGTGGTCATCCGTACCCTTTTTCTGGAATATTTGAGATTTCACCAGGAAATGCTTCTGAGCTAGGAGAAACATTTAAATTTAAGTAAGAAAGATTACCTATTTTCTTGCTCTTTGAGAAAGCATATGAAAAAGACAATTTGTTGCATTTATTTCTGAGGGTAGATGTATTGAATTGTACAGGATTTCTGACTTTCTGAGAAATTCATGTGTTTGCATATAAATGAAAAATGGACAGAGGTGACGAGACAATGAAGTGTCTACAGCAAAGAACTTTTTTTTTTAGCATACCATTAAATTCTTGAAATGCACGCAAGTTTTGTGGACTTGTGGCTAACTTTTATTACTCATACAGCATAAGCAATGCAGTAACTTTTTCAAGGTGGGTAATCAGCAAGAAAACATCATCTCTCATGTTGAAGATGAAAGTGGTGCCATAAAATGGAATAGAAAGAATCTTGGTTATTCTTGGAGAAGAGAAGGATCTTGCTACCCACAGTGGAGTGACTCTTGAGCAATGTATGAACAGTAGTCCACCTATATCATGGGAGCCTGATCACCTTCTACTCTTTATTTCTCTTCTAGAGAGGCTGTGGTTCTAGGCAGTACTGACTTTATGGAAGATGATATAGAAAAAATAGTAGAAGAGCTTGGAAAGGAATTCAAAGGAAATGCTTATCACCTAATGCACAAAAACTGCAATCACTTTTCTTCAGCTTTATCTGAGGTAAACAAACTTAAAGGTCTATAGAAGGGTGCTTCACAGGTTACTATAGAGCATCATATCCTTCTAGTCCTTGGTAATGTTTGGTTTAATTTTCCACTTACTATCTCTGTTGCCTTGGGCAAATACTATCATTTTTTAGATTGTATTTGTACTTATGTCCAAAGCACCAGATTTTGCTGCTAAATGTTGTTGTCATACATACCTTGTGTTACAGCAGAGGTGCATTCCTAAAGAGATACCTAGTAAATAAAGTATTAACAAGATTTCAAAATAATTTTAGTTGTTTCAGGGATTGCTACTGAAGATAGAACTACTTGTTATTTTTATCGGATTATTTGTATTTCCCCACAGAACCATCACACTGTAAATAATTTTCAAAGTTATGACCTAGTGTCAAAGAATAGCAAAGGCATTAAAGTTACCCTAATAAAGTTAATCTTCCACTTGAGAGGCTTTTGTCAAGTTATTGCTCTGCCAGCACCTGTGTCCTGGCCATCTAGATACTTGAGTGGTCATGCAAACAGGCTTTGCTTTTTCCCCCTCAGCTTTGTTGTAACATGATCAGTTTGCCAATATGATGGAATGCCTGATCATTCACATGTGTATCCACACAAGGGACAGGGTCAGGCACAAGTAACCCAGGTCAAAGAGGGGAATGGAAACTTTGATTTTAATTGATAGTTAACAATCTCTGCTTGACAGAATTTATTCTAATGTTTCACTGAAACACTCCAAAACAAGGATGGCTGTTTTTCCCATGTGAAGTTTCATAGATTTTAACTGTGTTTTTTCCAAAATGGTTAATGCATACTTACTGTATAGCCTGTGTTTTATGTAGACTGATCTCCCCGTGGTAGTGGAAAATTTTATTGAGATGGTGATTCATGTGCAATGCTGGTACAAGTAAGTAGGGTGAGACACTGACAAAGCTGCAGTTGGTGTGAAATCTGGCCAATATGGCCAAGGTTTTGCCATTCTCTTCAGCTGCATGGTATATTGTTTCTCCTTTAGGTCTTGTCCTATTTAGTGTTCAAATTGACTATAAAAGTGGGTATAATTGCAAGTTAAATGCTGCTCAGTTACAGCAGAGTAATGCTCATGTTCTCCAGATTTGCACTGTAATACCAGAAGTGAATATGGAGGTAGTTAAGTAAAATAGCTCACTCCTTGAATAGTGACAACAAAATTATTTAATGACTAATGTGCAGTAAAAATGAGTCCTTAATGCAACTTTATACATTTTTGAGGAGTTGAACCCAGCTGTGCACAGGTTCTCTTGTTCCAGTGATCCCACGTGTGTGCTTGGCCTGTGCTGTGGGATAGCGATGTCTTGTGGCAGTCGTCAGAGGCCACCCCAGTAAAGAGCCCCAGCCGTGTGTGTAACTCCATGCAATCGTGGTATTGACACTGTCTCTCTGGCCACTTGATTTCAGGGGCTTTTTTGTAACAGTGGGGTTTCTCCTGAATTTCTGTTTCTGTGGAATTAGCATTGAATAGAAACCATAGCTTAACTAATTTCTGTGCCTTTTATAGAAGTTCTTCAAAAAGAGTGAGGTGCTTAGGCTTTTCAGGACTTGTAAGAAAATCATAGAACCAGCCATGTGTCCAGCTTCCACAATGGAATATAGGTGTCTTTGTGGGACTTGGAATGCTGCCTTTACTGATGGAGGAAGTCATAGTGCAGCTTTCTTGGGTGCTTCTTGACTGGCATTTGTGATATGTAAACTGTAAAGCTGCTGCAGCTTTTGCTTCTTATTTACAGTACTGCAGTTTTGTTACTGCTGAATCCAGAAAACAAATTAACCTTTCTTTTTCCTTCCCCCATAGATTCTCTGTGGAAAAGAGATTCCACGATGGGTGAATCGCCTTGCCTACTTCAGCTCTTGCATACCCTTCCTCCAGAGCTGCCTGCCAAAGGAGTGGCTAACTCCTGCAGCCCTCCAGTCTAGTGTTAGCCAGGAGCTACATGATGAGCTGGAGGAAGCTGAGGATGCAGCAGCATCAGCTTCCTTGGCAAGCTCGGCATCTGGGTCTAGAACTGGACGCCACACCAAATTATAAGTCCTCCTCCAAAGTAGCAAATACTTCTGAAATACTTTTGAAATACTTCAGTTTGATCTCTTCAGCAATCGACTTCCTGACAGAACATGAGAGCCGACTCTAGAACATTGTTTTTATATGCAAAAAAAAAAAGCTCTCATCAACCCCTGTTTCAGCTCAGGATTATTTACGTAGTGAAAGGAATTGCTGGGAGAAAAGGGAAGGATTTTTTTGTGAAGCCACCCTTTTCATTTTCACCTGTTTGGTAGACCTGAGTTAACTTAACATCTTGCATAAAGCAGAACTTAAATTATTTGTTTACAGTATTGTGTACTGCTGTTTACAAGTCCTATAAGGACTCCTGCTACCATGGAAGAAGAAAGAATTTGAGTTTGATTTAACTGTTAGTATAAATCAAAAGCAGTGGTATGATGCCCTGGATGAACTTTCCCCTTTGTTTTCAAGATTTAAGGCAGGAGAACATTAAATTGAGGAATGCCAGAAACTGCTGAATACTATATATGTGAACAGGGTACTGTGCGCTTAAAGTGGCTGATGTAAACAGGTAGATTCCAGGATGTAGGGAGACTGGTTTGGTCTGAAATCTGTTCCTAGAAGTATGACCTCTACATTAATGAAACTGTGGATTTTTGCACATATGAAGGGAAATTTCTATCTCATTGCAATGCACATCAATCCTTTTTTTTTCTTAACTCAGCCATTTACTTTTCATCCTGTCTTGTGTCTTTATTTGCAGTTTACTTCAGGATTTAAACGTGAATATCATCTGCTAGAAGCATCAACAATTTTTTCATTCTTTGCTTTACTTGATTTCAAACTCGTGTATATAAGTTAGTACTTGTATTCCTTTTTTGTTTGCTTGTTTCATATAGTTTGGAATCATGTAAAACAAGCCATTTATGGTTGGGGAATGGCCTTTGCTTCCTGCTGCTGATTTTGCTTCATTTGAGTTTGTAAAGATTTGTGTCCTTTTTTTGAGCTATAAATTACTGCCCAGTTGTGCATATCCGCACAAATGATAGAGAAATCCTAATTTATTTTCCCACAGTCTCTATCTGTGGCATTAACTTTCATATCAGATGTAATGAAGAAAAACCTGAAAATTGCTTATGCACCTGTGTGTTTACACAGCAGAACCCACTAATCTGCACACATAATTATATCTGAAGGTAAGAGATATTATTTTCTAAAACACAGAAGTATGTTTGCTGGTAGATTATAATTAGAGCTAAATTATAATTAGTGATCAGAATATATAATGGAATGCCTTATTCTTGTTCACTTACCAAGAGAATTAATTGTTCTTCCAATCATTAGTGTAAATTAGTGAGGTTCTATTGTGCACATAAGGCTACAGTAGCACAAACATGAGGGAGGTGAGCTTGAGTATTTTGTAAGACTTGCTGCCTTAAACTAACAAAAAACCTACCATCCCTAAACCGATCAGCTGACAAAGAACTGTGCATTACTAGAAATACAGATGATTCTTATGAGCTTTATTCACAGTCTTTTGCTGGGTTTTGTTTTTCTATTGAATGAAATACTGACTCTGCAGTTTCTGCTGTTTATAAGCAAAAAAAAAAGTCCTCTTGGAAGGCAAAATGCTTCATGTTATGAATGCTCCTGACCGTGGGTAGTGGTGCCATTGAATCCTACAGGAAGGTGCAGTAGCTGTATCATAGTAAGAATTCTCATGGTTGCCAGCTCCAACTTGTATTAGAAACAAGTGGAAGTTTTTCTGCTGCCACCTGGGTTGAATCCTTCATCAGACAGACTTTAGGTTTTCACTTATCTTTAGTGATGCAGTGTAGTACAGAGAGAGATATGCTCAGTTCTGGGGGGGAAAATCAAGTGAGACTCTGGAAAGAGCAAGATAAAAGTCTCCCATAACTGTTTTTTGGTACGTGTTTCAATAATCTCTTCAATCAAGTGGGAAATGCTTAAGACTGGTGAGTCTGCCACTAACTTCATTCTCTGTTTCATCTCCAGAAGCTGGATATACTGACCCTCCCTGTTGAGTGCTTTCCACTCTGAATTTGAGTTCTCCTTTCCTTCTTTTCCCTGCAGTGAAAATGAGTATGGTGGTCTCCAGTCAGCTCTCAAGCATTACAGAACTGAATCTCGCACTACTCACAGCTCAGACAACAGGCTGCAGACAGGTTATTTTGTCTCTGCTGTGCAGCTGTGGTAGTAATGTGACTAAGTCTCTTGGCCAGGGCAGGTCCTTTAATTCAGCTCAGGGTTGAGGCCACTGATCTAGCAACGTACTGTAGCTTTTCCTAGGCTTTAGGAAAAATAAATAGAATGAATTTTCATTGCTACCTTTTATGTACCAAAATCAGCTTTTTAGGCTTCTGATACATCCAGAGCATGAATGGTCACAAATCTCTACACCTTCATTAACACACACAATTACAGCATGTACAATGCAAGAACGTGACAGATCACAGCACAGTTTTTATTTAGAAGTAAAACTGAGACTATTTTTTATAAAGCAGACTGGAAAGTTTGTAACAAAAGCATTCATTTTATTGTTAGCTGTACAGGTGAAAACACTGTCTTATGCTCCATAATGACTTTTTTCTGTTTGTTTCAAAACCATCCGTTTGTAAATCCTGTGAGGAAACTGACACCTGAACCCTGAAGTTTGCTGGGTGTTGAATCAAAGTGAGCAGTACTGTAACTTCAATCATGTGCTGTCAGCTCAGCCTCTGCTGGATGCCTGCAAGTCACCCTGCCAGTGGTTACTCCAATTTGTTAGCAATAGAGCAAGTTACCTTTCACCAGCATTACTGCCAAGCAGGGATTACTTTAGTCTACTAATGACCACACTGTGCTAGGACTAGAACACTTCAGAATGCTGTGAGAAAGCTGGATACCTGTGGAATCTTTTCCATCAAAACGGGTAGAAAAATATCACCACTTCAGGGTTCTGCTCTGTTTACTTTCTCATTCTTGTTTAATTTTCTGTGAGATAGTACTTTTGATATGTATTGCATTGTTTAACTCAGTCATTTTATTTAAATGCCATTTTCTGTTCAGCAAGCCAAAAAAAAATCCAATGTACTGTCAGTGTGCACCAGTAACTTCGGAGTGGCTTGGTAAAAAAAAAAACAACATAGTTGCATTACTTCTAAAATTTGCAATGCAATTCTGATCACTATTGATAGATGATAATTTTCACTGTTGGAAGTTGGTTACAAGCTGAATATTCACTGATGCATTTTTTGTAAACTTGTATTCAAGTTTACTCTACTACATAGTATTTGTATAAAATTCAAAGAATTTTGACTTTTGTTACCTGTACATGGCAACAAGTTGTCTAGCATCTTAAACTTAAATCCATCAGTTTATTAAAAATACTTTTATAAAAAAAAGTTGGCTCTGTGTGTTACTCCCCTGGTACCTACAGCTTGTTTTGGCAGTGGCACCCAAGCTGATGTTTGAAGGACAGTGAGGTCTTTCATGCAAGGGTTTCCTGTAGTTAGGCTTTAGGCTGTTAGGCTGACATGAGCATCAGGTGCTGCAGTTTAGTTTGTGTGAGGCATCTTCCCCAAATATCCCAAGCTCTGGCACAGAGTTGGCAGCAGCCATTGAGGACATGCTTTGCCAGCACTGGAAGGTGTTGGCACTGGAATTTGCAAAGGGCAGGTGAGTGCATGTGTTCTAACAGCAGAGAGACTTCTCTGCAAGCTGAGGGCACTGATGAATGGCAGTGCTGGTGTTGTCCCTGCCCATCTCTCCCCACAGCTGGGAAGGGGATGTGTTTTGCCATGTTGTGCATGCTGAGCAGGACATGTCCATGTGCACTGCTAATGAACATTGGCTAGGGCATGACCTGTTGGAGAAGCTGTCCAGACACGGTGTGTTCCCTTTTCTGTGTTTCCCTGATCACCAGCAAACCTGCAAGAGAGTTTGAGCAACTTGCAACCTATTGAAAGGAAACTTGACAATAGTTTATCAGTTAAAACTAATGTGATTTCCAGATAAACTCACCTCTGGCATCCAATGGCCAGGAGTGCCTTTCAGCTTCTAGGAAGGTGATCAATACACAAAAGTACCTGCTGCATTGTTTGCTAGTGGCTGAGTGGCTGCATTTAATGGAGCTGCTCTTGAAGGAAAGATAAACGATCCAAATGAAATTTCATTTTCTAAAAGTTTGTTCGTCCATGCAGAAGTATATGACGGATTTGTCATGGGAACAGCTTTGCAACAGAGAGAGGCTTCTTATGGCTATAGCACCTTAGTCCTGTCACCCCCCCAGAATAAATACATTCTTTCTCAATGCTTCCTACAGGGCAATGGAAATGGCCATTGGACAGTTCCTGACTTTCTCTGAAATCCTGTGGTTTGATCTAAATCAGATCATTGAAAAACTTCAAACTTGTCAATGTAACAACTTGTCAGGGAAGCCATGGCAGTTCTTTGGAAAAGCAGCTGTGCTCCACTGGCAGCTCCCATTCCTGCTGGGCTAGAGTAGGGATCCTATATTTTTCACATGATCTGGTCCATTAAAATCAGCATATAGCAAACTAAACCAGGATCTAGCCATAAAGAAATGCAAGATCCTTCACTGGCATGGTTTTAGCTTGCTTTGGGCATGACAGAGGCTACCTCTATGTCTGGGTCTCCATAGAGAGGGACATTGCTCATACCAGAGTGGCTCTCCACCCTGTCCATCTCTGAGCAGCAGCCTGGGACACACAGAACTAAGGGAACACCACTCCTGCAGGTTTTAGATGGGTGGTCAGCAGTTCTGGTCTTTTTCTCCTGGAATCCTCAAAGCAGCAAGCCTGCTGCACCTGCTGGTTACCTGCTGTGCTGCTTCCAGACCATGTGTGTGTGTGAAAGGAGAGAAATCACTGTTAGTGTCTCCTGACCAAAGTGAAGGTGGAGGGGCTTTGTGTGTGCCCTGCAGGAGCTGCTGTTCATGGGCTTTAACTCATGATTTCTTTTTAGGGAGCTGTTTTTACCTCTCTATCCCACTTCACCTTTACATGGCCTGAAACAAGGCACCCAGATACAGAACATCAAGAAGTCAGGATTGTGTTGCTGAACTGTTCCTGCTCAGCTCCCAGTGTGGCTGATGGTCAATATGGGTCCTCCTTTACAGTGAGACAGGTGGTGTGAAGCAGACACCCCCTGGCCACACAGGGCACAGACAGGTTTTTATCAGGCTCCAGTGAAACGTGTCCAGACTCCCTCACCAGGAAGGGATGAGGCCAGAGGAGACCCTCTGTTCCCAGTGAGTGCCTGAGTGACGTGGCAAATGCTCCCTCATGTTTTCCAAGTCAGAATGGTCATTACTGTTAGCTCAAGCAGAGCCAGGGCCTTCCTCCCAGAATAAGTGTAAAGCCCTATTAAACCCACCTAATGACAACACAAATCATGTTGAACAGAAAATGTCTTGTGTTCCCTACTCAGGCTGCAGAGGCTTGCGGGTTTTGTCCTGGTTTTCCCATTCCTAATTTGCCTGTGGGAAACGCTGCCTTCCCCTAGCCCTCCCAGTGCCAGCACACAATAGCTGCTTGTTTTTCGCCTGGAAGGAATTGCTGAGCCTTTAAATAGCTGTAATTTGGTTTATTTTTCTCTTCTGTACTTTAGCTGATTCATTACTCAGTCATAGCATCCTAAAAGTGAAGATTTCCAAAAGCATTGTCATTTACCTCCTTTGCTTTTGTTTTTTTTACCACAAAAAGATGTTCTGCATCTTGAATTTCATGCACCAGCCCGGTGTTAGTGTCACTAACTAATCCTGCAGTGAAGTGTCAGCTTCCAACGAATTAATTCACATGCCATTAAGCAAACATTAACTGAGTAGTGAGGACTAGCAAGAGCTGATGGCAATGTAGCTGGATCAAATGCAACTGTAAAGGTCAATTATTTTTTATGTCAGAGAGACTTGTAAAGTTTAGTGAAAGCACTGTGGGGGCTGGCCGGGCTTGCTCTTCCCTCCAGCACTCCGGAGTCGAGGGCAGAAAAACACCTCAGGGAGTGCCTGGCTTTTGTGGATGCTTTCATCCCTGCAATTGCTTTCTTTAAGCTGCTTTGCCCTTCCAGGAGCCTCGTGGCTTCTGTGCATTTTAAGAGGTTTAAAGAAGGACAAACTCCATGGCCGAGAGTGCTGCCTCTGCCCGTGGCTCCCTGCACAAACGCTCCCGCAGTGAAATGCCACTCCATGGCAGGCACCCAGGCATGCCGTGCTCAGCCCATGGAGAGTAGGGATGAGCATGGCCTGGGAACCTGCACTGCATCCTTCAGACAGACAGGCAGCCTCTAGCACCTCTCCAGCTGGCACTGAGCCTCAAAGGGGTATTGACTGGTGCTGATACTGCTGTGATTATTGGTGCTAATACTGCTGTCTCCAAATGAGAAAGGAAAAATGGCTTTTTTACTAAATAAACTGACATGTCATTATTTATTGATAATAAACTAATACTGCAGAATTAAACTAATTACAAAATGGAATCTGTTCAGAGCTTGACTACACATCTTCCTGGTCCTGGCCTGTGGCATGTCCTATCTGTACAGCACTTCCAGAGCAATCAGCTCCTGAGGATCAACTTTTTCTCCCTCAGTCTGTCCCCTGCAGATGTTCGGCTTCCTAAATGGTCTCTGAGGATCTGCTTTTTACCTGCAGACCAGGTAATCCTATTGGTCATGACACTCTTCCCTGACTGTGTCATGAGCTGATCTATGCTTCTTCCTTATCATCTGGGGAGGTTTACTGAGAATGCAGTTCGAAGAAATGCAACCAAAAGCTGCAGCTGAGCCTGGGTCAGACAAGTCCTCTCTCTGCCCAAACACACAGACAAAACTGTTAGTTCTTGAAGACTGTGACATAGGTTTGTGGCTCTTTAAGGAACACCACAGGGAACGGGACCTTCACCTGGAGAGCAGATATTTCTGGTAGCAGTTAGGAAGAATTCCAAAAATATTTGTAAATTTCATGCAATGCAAATAGGGCTTTGTTATAAATATACATCTTCAACAAGTTGACCTATAGGAGTATTCTAGCAGCAGGGGAATAAGTGAGCAAAGTATGTGAAATAAGTGGGTTGTGGGGTCAAAAAGAAAGGGACACATGCACATTCAAAGTTAACCACAAGTCCTCCCATCACTGCTGAGGCCTGGGAATAACACAGGGGTGGGAAGGGGGGTGAAAACATCTATAGACCCTTCCTCTCTCTGCCCTCCTCCCCTGAGTGGAGGACAAGCTGCCCTGAGAGGCAGGATGAGGTGGGATGAGGAGGATGTGCAGCAGCCAGGAGAGACACTGCACTCAGGCTGCTGCCGGTGGAATGAGCTGAAGCCTTTGAGTCTGGGCTTGTCCATCTCACAGCAATGAGCAAAGGATGTGCATGTGCAGACTGAGGGAAGCCCTTCCACAGGGGCCAGGGAAGGACAATCAGGTCAGCTGTCTTCTTTCCTATGCATGCTGCCAGTCGTTTCTTGGTTTCCATGGAAACTGGCTGCTGCAGAAATGATGTTATGAAAATTACTTCCGAGATTTAAAGCTGACAGATTTGCTTTGCTCTAAGGGGAGCAGAGAGACTCCTCACTGTATTGCCCTGCATGTGGTGTGAAGGCGGTTTCAGAGAAGTCGCAGGTACCCCAAGACAGCCTGCACCACCTGCCCTGGGTCACTGACAGCCTGTGCAGCCCCAAACCCCACCAGAGGAGAAGGGGGGGAGGAGGAGGTGGAGAAGGTGGAGAAGGAAGGAGTAAACTTTAGATCCCATTAGCTCCTTACTGGTGGGTACAGCTCATCCCAGCACAAGAGGCAGCACTGTTGCCATCTCTGGGGGCAAACATTTATTATTTGCCCTGCAAAGTCCAAGGCAGAAGATGCACCAGCAATGTGTTGAGCATGTGGTGAGATATCCAAGAGGCTACAAGGAGACTGTGCTGCAGCACCTTGAGTGGAAATAGTAAAGGCAGCAATGGTGCTTAGAGACAAGTGCAGCCACTGTGAGGCTGCCTGTCCCTCTTACCCAGGTACTGAGCAGGACACTTTATTCAGTGTTTGCTTTCATACACCAAGTGGTAAAGCTTCAGTCTTGTTGGATAGGCCTACACTTACATCAGTTGCTCTCAGAAATACATGTATTATTTAATAAACCAAGGTCATACCTCGCTGAGAAGCTCTGTGGCAACAAAGCGAGCCAGTCTTTGATGGAATAATTGGCACAAAAGCAGGCAGAACTTAAAAAGCTTAACTCTCCCTCCATATTATTAATTACTCAATCAAGTTTCATTTGGAAGGAGTTCATGAAAGTATAAAGAGGTATTTAACCTAACAAGAGAAACTCCACAGCCCAGGTTAGGCAGCGTGGTGGAGGCCTGTGGTCGATGATCAGGACCAGTGGTGTGAAGACCAGCTGTGCCCACCACAGCAGTGACTCACATCTCCCATGGAAGGAGGCAGGACAGATGTGTGGAGCCCTGTGCCTGTTCAGCTTAATGCAGTGCTTGCCCCTGCAGGTAATACCTTCAGCAGAAAACAGCCTTGGATAGTAACCAGGCAAATCACAAAGAATATCTGGAAACAGATGCCAGTAGGGTGGAATTAATTTTTAGCATGAATTTTGATGTTTCTAGAAGTTGATCCAACATTTTACAAAAATGTCAATAACACAGAAATGCTGAAGGTGGCCAAATCAGACATCAAACTTTTTTTTTTAAGTCCTGCAAATGACAGTTGATCATAGCACTAACAAACAAGTGTTTGTAGTTGAAAAATTCCTTGGTGCAGCGAGAGCTACATGATCCTGGTATCTTCCTGTGAATATTTTTCTGCTTCTCTGCTGCAAAATCCACTCAGAATGACTACACCAGGTTACCCGTGACCCAATTTATGGAGAGACTCCCTCAGCAAGGCTCTACAAAACTTGAGGATGTAAAACTAGAAATCCTGGGAGCAATGCATACTCTGTCATGGAGTGTTTCATCTCCTTATGCAATGTTAAAGTGCTTCTACACAGGCCTGGGGAGTATAAACACTAATTACTGAAGTCATATAGAACTTTACAGTACAGCTAATAAACAATCAGATACCTCTTAATTTAGAAGCAGAACTTGATGGTCTATAGTCCATTAAAGGAGGAACAAAGCCCCACAGAAGACAGATCTGGTGTTTTATGGAAGAAGTGTGTAGCTCACAAATGCCTGTAACTGCAGTGTTGGAGATACAGAGCAGGAACAGACTCATGATTTGCAAAGTCCTGCTTTCACGTGTAAGTTTAGCCAACCAATGAAGTGTTTGAAAGAACATAATGGCCACTCCATGGAAGAGGACAGCAAAAGAAGAATGCATTATGTGATGTAGATAAATCACCTCTACCTAGGTGATTAAATGTACAGAGAGGGGAGCTCTGCCTGGGTCCTTTGGAGCTCTGCTGGGCAGGCAGGGCATGGTTCAGTTACCTACACACTGGCATTGCGTGCCTCCTGATTTAGTACATAAGGTGCTTTCCCAGCTGATTTAAATCTGTCATGGGAGTAACAAAACACTCATACGTGAAAGGAGCTTGTTTGGCATGGACGGAGTTTTCAGGACTGAGTAAGCTCCCCATCATGTAGCCTTTCCCAGATTTCCTTCAGAACCTTCCTCCCAGCTCATGTCAGAAAAGGCTTAGATGTTCCTTGGAGCCTTGCCAGAGAGGGTAGAGGCTGATGTGAGGGAATCAGCTTTCCAGCCTACTGCCTTTATTCCTGGATGAGCAATTTACCTCAAAGCACTCCACCTCCTCTGAACACTTCTCACCCACGTGGGCAGCATTCCCTGACAGAACAGCTCAGTAGTTTTCCTGATGAGTTTGCAAAGTGCTTGGCTTAGTGCTCCAGCTGGTCCAGCCACAGCTTAGCACTCAGGAGCTTCTAGGAAAAGCATGGAGCCAGGGTGTCACCTAAGTGATTGGGGCCAGAACAGAGTCAGGAGATGGGTCCCATAGGTCGCACAAAGTAACCAGAGGAGCCAGGTTCTGTATCCGACTAAAACTGAGGAGGAAGCTTGGTCAGAAGGCGATGTTCAGAAGACAAGGCAAGAGCCTGGACAGAAGAGAGGGACTCAAGGAAACGGTGGAGGAATGACTGTCTGCCTTGTAAGAACCCAGGGAGTAAAGGATAGATTTGTTTTCAAAATCTTTATTCTGTCTTACAGTGTAATTTAGAGAGTTGTGTTGTCAGTTTTAACTCCTTTTCTGTTCTAAAAAAACAGCCTTGGACAGCAGTGTGATAAAAGGTGGAGAACAGCAGCACACAGTCAGTTCAGCTCAGTGCCCTGGGTGACTCATCCCAGCAGAGACAGCAACCCTGCCAGCTCAGGGATGCCAGTCCACACCTCCCTCTGCTCTCTCAGCCTCAGGCTGCCCCTAAGTCAGCCAAACTCTCAGATCAGGGAATGAGTGCTCACATCTGACTCCCAGATTGTTCAAATGGTCCCTCTTTATTCAGCCAAACACATCAACTTTCAATC
The DNA here is from genome assembly GCA_013400585.1 of Chloropsis cyanopogon. Taxonomy (NCBI): domain Eukaryota; kingdom Metazoa; phylum Chordata; class Aves; order Passeriformes; family Irenidae; genus Chloropsis; species Chloropsis cyanopogon. The sequence goes on along the minus strand of WEZZ01032232.1, from coordinate 135,309 downwards.
CAGTCTAGAATTTGCTTGACCCACAGTTGTGACAGGAGTGGAGACTGCAAGTTTCAATGTTGGTTCCCAGTGTCCCTTTCCCATAGCAGCACACCAAGTATGGTAAAATCACCCAGCAGCCCTGAGCAAATTGTTATCTGAGAATCTGACAAATGCAATTTGATCACACAGAGATAACTGAATACTACCTCAGACCACAACAGAGGGGCCTTTTGATAGTGTCACTGAACATTTCCTCTGTAGCTTTGTCTTGCAAACCAAGGTGTTCCCTCAGCTCCCCCGTGCCACAGCGCTGGGTGGAGAAACCAGGGCTGGCAGAAACACACCCAGAACTGCTGCAGGTGAGTCCAGCAAATGACAAATACGAAATCTGTGTATCCTGATCAGTGATAAAACAGTACAGGTATGTTTTTTTAACTGAGTCATGCATGTGGTTGCTCTGTCTGAGGGCAATATGTATGTGAGAACTTCACTTCCAGGAACTAGCAGAATTTTCCCCCAGATGGAAGTACCTCAGAGACAGAAAAGTATGAATCATGCAGGAGCAGGAGGAAGTTTCCTTGCTGAGAAGGTTCCTTCAAACCCTTCAGGGCAGAAGCCACCAACTTCACCTCTGACCTCTCTAACCTTTATCAAATTTTCCATCTGTGGCCGCTGCCTACAGAGCCATTTTCAAGTTTCTCTACAACTTGTTTTTTCCCTAAAAATTATATTAACAAACTTAATACATTTGAAAATACTAATAATGTTTAAGACTTTGGGAGGTTAGTGTTTTGCTAAAATATCAGTGAATGTGTGTTAAAAGGGATGCTGGAAACTTTTCAGAAATTTAGCTGTTTAATTATGAAAAAATTACATTTAACCAACACATATAAATCTGCAGACTCTGGACTACTTGTATCTGACATAGCTTTACAAATAAGCTACAATCAATCCACATGCCATTCTTTGTAACTACAGACTGAAATTGTCTAAGAATATGAAATTAACTGAAAAAGCAGCACTTTTGTGGATAATATTAAAAAAAAAATTAGCACTTTCCTCAGCTGAAGTCTGCACGATTTTGTCAATTATCTGTCTTAGCTCTGGATGTGAAATCAGTCACTTAAAAGCCCAGTGACAGGTGACAGATTGTTCTTAGCAGACACACCTCTAGTCACTAAGGAGCTGATGGTTTCTGAGGCTTAAATAAAAACAAGTGTTTAAATTCTACTCTTCTGAATGCAGAGCAGCTCTGCATTCTTTTTTGAGAAATACCTAATAAATGAAATGGTGAGGGTTTGGGGACCATTCCATGATTTAACTTAAAAATAAGAGTGTACTGCCTGAGATTCTTCTTAGTGATCTTAGTGATTCTTCTGCCACAACTTGTCTGAGCAGATAATTATGTCAGTTATAGATAAGATTTTAAAGAGATCTCTAATATGTTCAAAATTTGAGACTTGCCTGTGGTTAAGTTGGGAAAAAAATTCAGAACTTTGAACAGCATTACTTTTTTAGTATTCATGATGAGCATTTGAAAAAGATGGGGGATTTATGACAAACTGCTGTATTGCAATGATCATCTTGAGTGATGTGTTTAAAGGCAAACAAATGTAAAAAGGAAACCATAAACTAGGGGAATGCACTTACTGCTCCCAAGCACAAGAATGAGATGAGAATCAGGAGGAAGCAACACCATTATTCAGAATTATACTGTCAGAAGCCCAGGTTAGTGCTCTGAAGGACCATTCATCACAATAAGCCCTCCTTTCTCTTCCTCACCTGAGATGTGGCCCCTTTCTGAAGCACAGGGTTTGGTGATGGTTGTTGTTGAATATTCTGCCAACACAGACTTTCCCAGGACTGGAAGAATAACTCTCCAGCCACCTCTGGCTGGTGTTAGCCTAATTTAGCTGGAGCAGACGAGAAAAACCAATCTATCAGACATCAATTACCTTAGAATTTCAAACAGTTTGTAAGTGAGGCAGTTAAGCATGTGTTTAGCTTCTGCTCTTGTTCCTGCAGAGGTACTGAGAAGGCACAAGTCAGACATGTTGGGAAAATAAAACTATCAGCACGGGAAAATGCTGGGAAAATAAAAACCAGTACAAAGGAAAAAACCCTTTTGCATAATTCAGTGGCCCCTGAACAGATGCCCGTGCTCAGGAGGTCTGAAGCTCAATTTAGGGAGGAGGTAGGTATCTCACTGGTGAGGGCAACAGCACCGGGCCCTACCCTAGGGAGGCTCCAGAGGGCTTCCCCAGCAGCACCGCTTGGCACAGGGAAGGAGATGGAAACAGTTGAGTGCAGAGAATGCACACAGACCCCCCATGTCCATCTGGGAGCAGCTTCCCCAGCAAACCAAAGAGCTCCAGTTGTCCTACTACTTTCCAAAACCTCAGAGCTCAGCTTCTGCACCACACACGCTCTCCCCCTCCCACCAAATTCTGATGGCTGTCTTGCATCAGGTGCTCTCTAGAGTTAAGGACTTTAGCCCAGCACCCAATGCTTTAGGCAAGAAACCAGGATACTCCAAAATCGAAATATGACAGAAGGTTGTAGCCCTTGGTAGCCAGTCACCAACAGACTGACTCAGCCTTCAGCCAGGTCACAGTGAGGCATCAGGAAAAGAGCAAAAATGTTGGATCCAAAACCACCAAGCAACAAGATATGAGGTATTTTTAATCTCTGCTGCTTCTCAGAAAGCAGCAGAAACCACACCAGGTAGAGAAATATTTATATGCTAAATTAACACACTCGGTGTGCAAGACACAAAGTCATTCCTGTCACGAACAAGAAAAACCTTGAATTCTTGCCAGGGAATCTGGACACCACAGCAGGACACCTAAGGTGCCTGCAAATCTGGAACAACTGTTTGGAAATAATATGTTGTGTTTGACTTTGAACTCTCAAATCTCATCCTTGCAGACTGCCTGTTTCTTGTGAGATCCTTCTGAAGCCACATGCATTTTTTTTCCTTTACCCCTTGCCAAAGGTGTGTTATTTTGTGTAGGAGATCCTGCCCTAGCAGACTGAAACCAGCCTTTGTAGCATGATGAAACAACATACACTGACTTCTCCGAGTCTCTCCATGTATTTTGGATGGCAGCTGTCTCAGGAATATACTGTAACTTCCAGGGGAACAAAACACCTTGCATCTGGCAGGGTACTAGCAGACAGTCATGTTGCCAGACAATGTGGAGTGGGGAAAAGCCGGTGAAATATACTTTAAGCTTGATTACAAAACTAAAATAAAACCCACAAACTCCTTGCCCTCCCCCACCCACTAAAGAGAAAAAATAAAGGAAAAAACCTCAACAAGATATAACAAGATCCACCTGATACACCATAATTTTTTGAAGCTGATAACATGGCATGGCTTCTGAACATCCTCTCCAGTTGTCTGGTTTGAGTGTCTACTTTGATTTTCTCTGCTCCTTGAATGTGATTCCTCTCTCCCTGTATGCTGCTAATTACACATCCACTTGAACAGCACACTGCATGCAAAATGCATCACCAAAGTGGCTCCTGGCACACCATCTCTTTCCTCTCTTACCCTTCAGTTCAGTGATGTCACTGTCTGTGTTATGTCACTTTCCCTTCTCTGGGCTTTGGCCTAATCTTGGCAAAAATGCAAGAGCACCAGTGAGTCATGCAAAAATTTAATTTATCTAGTATTGGATATATAGGGAAAAGTGTAAGGACAGGAGAAGCACACCATGGTACCTCCTCAGAATACCCTTGCAGCTTCCAGTGACTTGGGCTGAGGGAATTCTTATGTCTGAGAGGGTGCCTGAGCATTTAATAAGCTTCAATATATTTTTTTTCCCCTAGGAATTTTCTAATTTTGTTGTGCTATTTAAACAGCTTATTTCTAAATAAATTTCATACTCGTGCAACTCTTTTCAGTTTGTTATGAATTCTCAGAAACCATGTCCCAAAAGAAATAATTACCATACAAATACCTTATTAGCTCTAGTCTTCAGTTTTCCCGCAGGAATTAATAAAGATTAAGCCTGACACATTCATATGACAGACGTGGAACACAAGGCACAGAGTTCATAATAACCACCCTCCACACTCATCGTGATAGAAACCTCAGGGCAGCTACTGTGCTTTGAAAAATGAAGATGTGAAATGGAAGGGGAAGTTTTGAAGTAAAGTTAGATGAACACGTTAGGAATGAAACAGGGCCAAAGGAAAGTAGCTCTGAGGCAAGAAAGGAGTCCCACACTTTTGTGCCTATGACTCTGTGGTTATGAGGTCACCATTCAAATTTGTGTCAGAAGCAGTTTATATCTCCCAATGTCTTCAGTTTAAAAAAAAAAGAAAAAGAAAAAAAAAAAAAAAAAAAAAAAAAAAAAAAAAAAAAAAAACCATANCCACAAAAAACCAAGTTCTGCAACTTACAGAATTGCAAATTAAGAAAAAAAGACCAAACACACAGAAATAAATAGTACCATCATCTGCTTGAAGTGGATTACAGTGACATATAAGAAAACTTAAGTGTCTGTTAGTATTTGCCACTAATACATTTAAGACATGCTTCATAGATGAAGTAATTTACATTATATTAAAAAAAAATTTTGATTATTTAAGGAAAACTGCTCTATTTTTAGTCAGAAGCATCTCTTAGTCCAATTTATACTAGTAAATCAGGAAATTTTAAATCTAGCTCTACATCCAACAGTATAGCTGCAATTATAACCCTTATGTTTTATATAAGGTGCCTTTTTTAATACAAAACCCTCCTCCTTTTTGGATCAAGTGCCTAAATAACATAAAGAGATTAAAAGATCTGGCAGAAAAAAATAAAGCTATCAGAAGCCTGCCCTTATTTCCTTGGCTTTCAGAGGAGTACATTGAATTAAAATCTCTTATGTGTTGCAGATGAAAAAATCGTTTGTACCAGCAGTTAGGAATAAGTTAGGCAAAGTCAACCTACAGAAACAATCAGCAAAGCTAACCCAGAATAAAACTGTCATGCAGTTGAAAGTTAATTTGCATTAACATTAATGCTTGGGGGGGAAAAATGGTTTTTTTAAAATTCAGTCGCACAAATGTGGTCGCTGACTGCCTTGGCAACAAGCAGCCTGCACACACTCCTTGTGCCTGCCCTGACCCCACAAGGGTTACTCTGACATAACCTACAGCAGAGTATCTCTGCAGCCATCATAATAACCATCTACCCCAAAAAAACATCATAGAATTGCAGAATCATAGAGTACCTTGGGGTGGAAGGGACTAAAGATCATCTAATCCAATCCCCCAGCAATGAGCAGGAGCATTTTCAATTAGATCAGGTCGCTCAGAGCCCCATCCAGTCTGACCTTGAATGTTTTCAGGGATGAGGCATCCACCACCTCCCTGGGCAACTTGTTCCAGTGCCTCACCACTCTCATAGGGAATAATTTCTTCCTAATATCCACTCTAAATCTACCCTGATTCAGTCTAAAGTCATCACTCCTTGTCCTATCACAACAGGTCCTGCCAGAAGGTTCCCCTCCAGCTCTGTTGCAGGCTCCCTTTAGGTACTGGAAGGCTGCTATAAGATGTACCCAGAGCCTCTTCTTCTTCTTCAGGCTGAAAAACCCCAGCTCCCTCAGGTTGTCTCCATAGAGGTGCTTCAGTCTTCTGAGCATCTTTGTGGCCCTCCTTTAGGCTCACTCCAACAGATCCACGCCTTTCCTGTGCTGAGGACCCCAGAGGTGGATGCAGCACTGCAGCTGGGGTGTCATGAGAGCAGAGTAGATTAGAATTCAACCTACTGGCCACTCTTCTTTTGATACAGTCCAGGATACAGTTGGCTTTCTGGGCTGCAAGCGCAGCTCAGAAATAGGGAACTCCAGAACTCATTATTCCTACACACTTGCATTCAGTTACATTATGTTCTCCTCTGGAAGGACAAACACCCTCAAGGCAACTGAGGGCATGAGTGGAATAATCATCCTCTTCATGACTTCTGGCAATTCTAAGTACCTCTTGGTTTCATGGCTTACAAAGTAGCACATGGTTACTAAAAGCAATTGCTTCACTGCTTCTTAAGTAGCTTCAGGGTGACCATGAAGACAAAGCCCCGCTGGACATCTCCAAAATTTGCCTTAAGGCATGCCTCAGCTACTAGCCCAGGAAGCCAATGGCCTGCCACCTTCCAAACATCTTCAACAGAGCAACTTCTTGAGGCACTTGATGGAAATTGGCACTGCTCTCAAAAAACCAGCCTGTTTGTCCACACATCATGGGCAGGAAGCAGCTTTTTGCAAAATGCTAACTTTCAGCGGCATCAGGCGGCACAGCTGGTGATACAGAGAAGGCAGGATTGCACAGCAAAGAGAGGAAGGCCTGGACCACCTCTGGTGCCAGCAGCCCACCTTAGAACAGTTTAAGCTGATCCCTATGGATTTGAACAGGCAGAGCAGCCTCTGCTTGCCAGTAACAGCTGCTATGGACAGACCAGAAGAGCTTTTGCAAACGCCCTGGGCAGAGTGTGCAGCCCTTGGGAGAGGCTGAATTCACCAGGAGGTTTATCTCTCCATGGTGGGCATCAACCTAAAGGGGTTGTCACCCACACCCTCTAATAAATGTATTTCTATTTCTTAGGACAGGCTGTCACAGCTTTTGCAGGCACTTGCTTTTCCACACGGCGACATAAACAGCCTAGAGTGTAGGAATAACTTACATGGCCAAGAGGTGCTAAATGTAGGAAATTCCACCCTCACGTGACAGTTTCCTCCTTCTAGGGAGTGCAGCCCACAATTGTGTCAGAAGTGACAAGATCCATGTATGTAGGGATCAGACCCCTCAGTGAAGTCTTCTGATGAAGGAAATAAGCACTGGGGAAGTCAGTGAGCCAGGTTCCTGTCTGCACTGCTGTGACATGAGCACTCTCTGTCTGCTGCTTCATGTCCTGTACACGGTGGCCTCTTTCCTGCTCCTGGACTGGCAAGAGTTTTGCCTGGCCTGATCTTTGAACACAGAGGTGAAGGGTGACAGAACAAAGACGCTGTCAGAGACCAATCCAAACCTTCGACCAGCTGTCAATTTTGGGGTAGAGATGCATACAACTAAGGATGCTACACTTTATTGCTCAGTGCTAACAAAAACTATGTATATATATTAAAAAAAATAAAAATAAGAACTGCATAAATATAGGAAAAGTTCAAACAGCTGAGAGCAAGTGGCAATCAGCACACAATGATGGACAGAACTGACCATGCATAGGCAGGTCTGCCAAGGGTCTCCAGCTCCAGTCAATGTCATGTATCAGTTGTGTCCTTTAGGGTCAGAAATTCAAGGCAGCAATTCCAAACTTGCATATACAAGATGCCTGGCTTCCAGAAACAGCAGAGTGTCCCCAGTTTTGCTGTACCACCTTCTCTGTATGCACACTGGCAGAATGCAGTGGAAGATGCTCTGGGATGTGCCTCTGCTGGGCCAGGCGTACCAAGGGTTTAAATAAAAGTCGCTCCAGCTCTTGCAGCAAGTCACATTGGCAAGGCAGTGGGCATGATCCAGCAGCTCTCACATTCCCTGTGGGATCACCCTTACAAAGTACCACATGCTCACAGAGCCTCAACCTCCTTTATCAACTTACAAGCTCAAACCTACAAGCTCAAACAAGCTCAAACCTGAGCTAGAAGTAGCCACCCTCATTTTTATTTGAACCCAGGATGTGAAAAAGAAGACCCTAGTCCCAGAGCCTTCAGAGCACACGAGGGTAAAAGCAGCAGCAGAAGGCTTCAAGAGCTCTGCCCTCCTCAAGTGCTGGAGGACATCACCCCACGTGCCCTCTGCACACCCTGGCATCTCAGGACCCTATGGAACACGAGGGAAAGATGGCTGCATGCTTCAGGCTATCCCAAGTGCTCCTCTTCTCTTAAGCTAAGCAGGCTCCAGCTCCACATCTTCACTCATCTGAAGCACCGACACGCAGCCCTGTGTACTTCTTGACTATCAGACAGAAGAGGCTCTATTTGTGCCCTTTGCTCTCCACCATCTTAATTCTTTCAAAGCAAAAAAGATCCTTCCATTTTTTTCCATGAGCTGCTGTAGGCCAGGCCACCTCATTAGCAGTAAAAGCAGTGTCTCTTTTTCACCACTGTGCCCTTGTTAATCTCAGACATGTCAGCACTCTCTTGGGATTTCTTGCTACATTCCTCAGTATTTGTCACTGCTTAATTTTTAAACCAACTAAAATAAAACCGGACATTACAAGCTTTTACAAGGGCAGATTATGTCAATAATTTTGGTTTTCACATCATATAGCAAATGTCCTATGTTTGCATCACTACATACATAACACACATTAATTTAAAATAGGCCAAACTACTCACAATTCGAGTGACTCCTACTGATCTTTTTAAAATGGATAGCAAATGTTGAATCACTGTGTTCTGTGAATTCAGAGCTCTGCCTGCAATGTCTACAAAGATGACAAAACAGTGATAGATTGGAACTGTTGGGGAGGATTGAGATTTGTTTCTAATCCGTGGGAGATTTAAAATAGCTCGTGCAAATGTGCAGTAGCACTTTTCAGCTAGTGAAACATGAAAATTGGTTGTGTGAAAGTACACTGTTTCCAAAATCCCACAAACAAAGGCAAAAAAAAGTAGTAACAGAAAATCCAAATGGACATAAATTTCAGTGTATGAGAAAGACCATTTTATTTAGCATAGGATTAAAAAATCCCAAACACATAATAATATTTAACAAGGTCTGAAGATATCTCATGCCTCGTAAGTCAGGACACATTATTTTTTAGATCAAAGAGCAGTATTACACATTTCTCATTGTTATACTTGTTTATACACTGTTATACTTTTCCTTGTTATACTTCATTGCTAAGATGGAAAAAGTCCTAAATTGAACGTGCCCTGTAATTTGCTACTTAGCAGGGAGAGCCATGTTTTCTTGCAGCAAAATGTGTTTTTACAGAATCCTGGAGAACTGTATCTCTGTCCGAAGTCACCTGGCACTATTTAGCTTTTCTCATCCTTTCTGCAGGCACAGTCACACACCTAAGGGGTCATTTCCAGCACGCCCAAGGGATTCAGCGCGGGCTTAGCCCGGCTGGCCCCGCGGGGGCTGTGCCCGACGCTGCTCCGCGTGGCCCCACAGGAGGCCATTTTCCAGAGCACTTCGCAATCAATCCTTCCTCCACCTCCTGCTTCCCGCTGCCACACGGGGACTTTGGCCCAGCTTCATCCTCGTCGCATTCCAGCACCCTGCCATGCTCCCCGTGACAATCAGCTCTCCCCCATGGGCGGTGGGGGATCTACATCCCCACATCCACCAGCCTGGCCACAGTGCGCCAAGGATCCCATAACCTCCTTCTCCCATCGGGGCTGCACCGCCCAGCCCCGCTGGTTCTCTTTTAGCTTTTAACAGCCGGGCTCAACCCGACCGCGGCAGGGCCTCTCTCGCAGCATCTATGGCGGCCGGGATGCCGGAGCATGGCGCGGCCCCGTATTCCCGCCGGGATCCGAGCGAATTCCCGGGGCCGCCCTCAGCCCCGCCCGGCCCAGGCGCGC